>FIZT01053381.1:0-16755 GCA_900065295.1 Paracoccus marginatus
ATATAACTTTTTTTGTAGGAAATTTTACGTAGAACAATTTCTATAGAGGTGATTTCCTCCATAATGTTGAACCCTGACTCGCAAAAAACAAAAAACTGATTTTTTGGAGGGAGGTGCCTCAAAAAATGACTCAGAGGGGGAGGCTCGGGGAGACTTTTGGATATGTGATAGAGTAGACCCTCTTCTACATAATAAATCAAAAAAACGTCTTGTAACTATTAGTTTAAGGTCAGGGCATTTTTGGTTCTATTTCTACCGGACTATTATATTATTACCTAATATTAAATAACGCGCGTAGAGATTCGTATATTCAAAACCTTAGTTTTATTCTTGTCCTCTGGTCATTTTTGAACAAAAAATTATCTTGCTTTGTCGTTTGAACTAAGTTTTGTTGTGAAGCAAACTTCGTCGTAAAATTTGAATTTCGTCAAGACTAAAATAAGTTTAGTCGTCTTAGAACTTCAAATGACATTGAAATTTAAATCCGGCTCGTTTAGTGAAAATAATAATTTTTTACATATTTTCGGAAGTGAATTAGGTAAATAGGTAGGTAGAGGTACAAAGTACTGAAAAATTAGCTAATTAACGTTGGATGTAATACTTATAGTAAGGCTAGTTTTTTTTTTTTACAAGAATGAAATTCAACAACCAAGAATCCAATATGTTTCGAGTTTACGTATGTATACGTATCATTTGGCCAAGGGTGAACTACATAAAGACGGAGACTAATGTAGGGATAGGGAAAGATTCGTAAACACTTCATTCACCAACGATGTTATCAAGTTGGTGTGACAAATTGAATACGTCACTCATTCAGCATCCCAAGAGTACCTATTTTTTTTTTTTTTTGGTGCCCTTAGGAAAGGGGCAGTGTTGTATCGTTTGTCGTACATCTTGGCATTTCTATTTATTCGCTCGGTAGCGACAATTACTCCGTCTTAACGTAGCTGTATCCTACAAAAGGCTACCAAACGAATTTTCAAAATTCCACTTTTTATTCCTTTTTTATTCCAACATCAGCATTATCAACTTGACAGCGACTTTTCCCCCCAATAAACGCCACACCTTGCCGACGAAGTTTGGTACAATTGGACTAGCACTATACCTAAGACAATGAGTGGAGCAGCCAAGTATCAAATTACCCAGCCGCGTTGAAATCGACTCGGGCTTACGAAAAGGTCACGACTATAGGTACGTAACGGCGATACAAAAATCATAGATATTGTAACAGGAAAGCCGCTTGTATACGGTTATTTTATTCGTGTCCACGGTAACGTTTTGAAAAGCACTGCACTGGTTTCCTGTTGCTTTTTCAGCGTACCGCGTCGCTGTATCTGCTTTGGCGAAAATTGCAACATAAAACATTCGTATCAGGAAACCATAAAAAGTTTACGAACAACTGCGAAGGCTGTTCTCAATGAATGTTTACGCTTTGTTTACTTTGACGCGCACCGGCGCGTCGAGGAGCTTTTTTTTCCTATTTTAAATTAAAAAAGTAATTTATTATTCGATATCGAAATCGTTGAAATTAATTTTTTTCCTCCCTCGACCCTTTTTTTTCTTCGGTGTAAATCCAATAAAGAATGCATGATTGGCGCTGTGTTATCCGAAAAATATTATACCCGGCTTATTTCCTGTTTTCTTTTTTTTTAAATCGTAAGCCACAAAAATGGGTGAAGAATATTGATAGGTAGTCGAGAAAGGTTCGGTTTTGAATCTCGTCTGATCGAAACTGATGAATTTTTTTCTCTCTAATCAGAGAACTTCAATCGCTTTCGAACGCAATTTAAAATAAAATTCATAAAAAAAGAATATCTATTACAATTTACAAATACAATTTGTACAATATTCTAGAAAATTTCGTTTTTCTTTATATTGCTTTGTAAATATAAAAATTATGCTAAAATTATTCCTTAATCACATGTTCACTCTCATTTTTGATAAAACAATTAAAACAAACAACACGTTATGAATAAATAAATAAATTAAAAATTATTTGTAGACATTTTTCTTTAAATCCCCAATTAAAATGCTCTATTAACAATAAAAAATAGAAATTCGACTTTGCGTACGCGAATACGACGATTTTCTATATTTGGAATGCTTGCTAATTGAAAAAAAAAAAAAAAATTACATGCGAGTAATTTAATCGCAAAAAACAACGTTAAGAAAAAAAGTTTATTTGCATTCGTAAACGCTGTAAAAAAATGTACAATTAGACACACGCAAAAAGAGAGAAAAAAATTAAAATCAATCTGAACACTCATCAAGTACAATAAATTAAGTAACCATCCCCTAAAGTTTAATTAAAATAACATTTAATCTTTAAATGTATTGTACTTTAAAAAACCGGGTTCTGTTCGTGAAAATTATTCAATTTTGTTAGCTTTCTGTTTTAATTTAAAATAATTCATCGTACACGAAATTTTCCTTCCAATTCAACTTTTCAATTTCCAATAAGGACACTTTGGAAAATACGTTTCATAAAACGCGTTATATACAACATATTATATGGTAATTACGACGACATGACAAAACATCTCTTTTCAATGTTTGAACGTCTAATTTTTTTTATACACAAAAATAAAAAGAGAAAAACGTTATCGTAGTTCATATTTACACAAGGGGGAGAAAATAGTATTACAATAAATAATTTGTACAAAAGAACAATAACAACTCTAAAGGAGTAAAATGAAAAAAAAAAGAGAGGAAGAAAAGAACTATAACATTAAGTAACGACACGTTTTTTTTCTTCTATTTTTGCATTTTCTTTGTACAGTGAGTATCATAAATTCTACGTCCGCTCTATTCTTTTTGCACTTTGGAATTTTAATAAACCCGAAATACGTAATATAATTATCTCAGGTTGTTAGGTGGACGTATCGTGTATTGCAGCTACACCTTACGAAGCAATATCACTTTTCAACGCTCGTTTTTTTTTTTTTTTTAATTACAGACCCTGTGCTAAATGGTAAAAAATTTGTACATCGATGTCACTCGTAGAGCTTAGTTAATTTATCCCCTACTCTCACATTTTTGAACTTTCTTCTAGAGTCAGTTTCATAAGAAACAAATTTTTTCCTCAAGAAAATAACACATTATTCCAAGATAATGAACATAAAAATACTAATACATTGTATTATAATCACTCACCGAGGAGTCGACGTTTTATAATAGTAAAAAATAAAAAGAGTGACACTTAAAATTGATATTCGTTCTAGAATTAATTATATTTAATACTCATAGTGAATAGTCTGGATCGCTTGCCGCGTCGTCGGATTCGTCCGACTTGTACGACTTTTTCTTTCTTTTATGGTGATGCTTCTTATGCCTATCAGACTTTTTACTTTTATGCGATCGATGACTGTGCGAATGCGAATGCCGAGACGATTCCGGCGGTGGTTTAGGTGGTACGATGGTCAACTTCGGTACTTTCGGAGTAACCTAAAATGTTGAAAAAGGAAAAAAGGTCAATGACGTGCGTTAGTACGATATTTTTTTTTTTTTTGGAAATATTTTCGCTTACTTGAGAATGATTAGGGGTAAACGAATTATTCACGCTAGAATTCGAAGTAGAAATATTGGTTTGTCCGGAGCCGGGCGTAATATGAATAGAATTCAAAAGTACAACCGGTGTCATCATGGCGGAAGAAGAAGACGTGTCAGGGTCGGCTTTGGGTGCCTTGGGAGTCTGGCTAGAATCCGTTGCGTTCGGCCCTGAGTAAACGTTATTAATCTTGGAAGTGTTCTGCGATTTGGTATTCTCGTCGTCGTCTTCTTCTCTATCCAATGAAATGATCAACTGCTTAAACTGAAGACAAACCGGAAGAAAAAAATTAGCAAAGTGAATTCAACTGTTTCCTCACAATTTGGTATTTAATTACCTCTAAATATTCGGCGATGAGCTCTCGTCTCGATTTTTCGTCCAAAATATAATCGTCCGCATTCGCTTTGGATTTTAATTTTTTCAGCGCAGCTTTAGGATTGAACTTACTGACGTTCTTTTTATTGAGCGATTTCTCGTAAACTTTTGCAGATTCGGAAGGAGAATATAACGCGATTTTTCTATATTGATAAACAAAAAATGTTAATTCGTCGTCGTTTTTTTCCAATTCAAAAGTCGCCAAAAAAAACCACTTACGAATCGGTAAACCCGTATAAAGTTTTCAAGTGTTGTTTCAACACCAATAACATCAAGCATCCTTGAGAAGCAACGATACAATCCTGCAACACGGACGTATCTTCGGGTAATCTCTTCACCAACGATTCTTCATCTTCGTCGTCATCTTCATCTAATGCACTGGTCGTATGATCTTGATCTTGTTTTAAATCAGGATTTGGAAGAAGAGCCTGCAATAAATTTAGAATTTTTTTTAAAGCTCAAAACGATCTGTTTTAATCGAGCAAATTAGAAATCATTTTATAAACAATTGGACGTTCATACCTCTTTGAAACTCTGCAATAAATTGGTTCCGGTAACGGAGATCATAATATTGATATGATGTATGATGAACAAAGGTTCGTCTAGGACTTGATACGGAAAATACGCCACGTTATCCGCCAGGTACAACATTTGCGCCAGATTCGTTTTCTAATTTGCAGAAAAAAAATTAATTAATTACAATTTCGGTAATTTAGAGAACCAGATCAAAGATGAAATCTCAACGTACCACATGTTCGTCGAACTGTTTCAATATTGACAGTACTAAAGCTCTACGTTGCTGTTTGCTTCTAAGAATCGAATACAAAAATCCGTTCAAGGCGGACGGCAATTCGCCTTCTTTTTCCCTGAATCCTCTGGCTACTTCGGTACCTTGGATGATTTTTTGCAGCGTGAACGACAGCTTAATACCGTATTGTGCTTTCATGTGAATAAATCCGGGGTACTTCTTTTCGATATCTTGTAACTGTTTATCGGCGCACGCACTTATACTTTTGTCTTCGTCCGTACTCATGCATATTAAATAAGGTACAATCTGCGTTTCGAGATTAATTAGTACACGTGGCGTATTAACCAAGCTAGAGGCGAATGAAAAATTATAAGTTATTCACGTACCTGGACAGGATGGACTAAACCTTGCGACAAAATTAGTTGAATTACACCCAAGGCTGCTTGACGAACGCCACTGCTTGGATGCAAAAATGATTCTAGCACGTCTTTCAGGTACAGCTGGATAATTGTACTCGCCATACCGGACGAAACGTCATTCATTTCTTTAAGATTTTCTTTCTTCGATAACGTTGCCCCTGAAAATACACCGATTTGAAGGTAAAATTATGGAATTGCGAAGAAATAGTCGTGCGATTAAAAAAGAAAAACTTACATTCTTCGTCTTGCTTGATCATACGCTTTTCTTCTTCTTGAAGATACACTTTGATATTGTTCAAAACCTTTGAAAAAAAATTTTAAAAATGAGTCTCCGTCATCTCGCAAAAGATTCAATAAAAAATAACTAAACACGTACTTGGACTTTCATAGGGATAGGAGTATCTTCGCCTCTCAAAAGCAATTGGTAATGAGCCATTAATTCAGGACCCAACATGTATTCATAGTGACGTATACACATCGAGCCGACTGATCTGAGGGCGAATAGTCGAGATTCTTTGTCATCAATATGCATGAAATATGATAGCGTATCAAACACTTCGTTACAAATATTATCCTAAACAGAGAAAATCCATTAGAAATACTCATTCTTTTCATTTCCAAAAAAAAAAAAAAAATCACTAGAAAAATCATTTTGTAGTCCAACTTACCGGAAGTTTGTCACCACGAACTTCTTTATTTTTAAAATCGAAAAATCGCAGCATCAAGCCAACAATATACATGGAACGTCTAAAATCCACCCTCACAGCTGGGTTATTCAAAACACCGACGTTACCTCCAGTATCCATCATCGTTTTAAGCTTTTGCAGCGGCGCTAAAATTAGATAAAAAATACCGCATTAATACCCGACTTGATTCGATTTCATAAAAGCATTGAGAAACTTACTAAAATATCTTAAGAAGCAATCTCTAATCAGAGGAAAGTTACGAGTTACATTATTTACAACCGATCCCAAACACGAGATACAGCTCAGTATGACCGTTTGGTCGTGCTGGAAAATTAATTTAACGGAGTCTTCTTCCAGCTGCGATAAGAACATTTCGCTGGCGTGCTCCAACATAGGAACTACAATTTCTAAAATACGCGCCACACAACTGATAATTTGGTAATCGCCTTGCGTCTGTGAACAAAATGCGACCAAAATATTCGAAAGTTAATTATCAATGCTTGAACGGATTCCGCCAATTTGGATCCAATCAACGACGCGCTCACCTGACATCGAAGGCTGAGATAAGGTTGTAACGTAATAGCATGTTCTACCAACAACTGCGGTCTAATTTTGGCGAATAAATATAACGTGGTAACGCAAGCTACAAGACGCTGAGGCGCATTTCCTCCGCGTCCATCCAACGTAATAATATTATCGATCAAGCAATCGACAATCTGTTTACAAGCGGTCACCAGAATTTTGGGCGGTTCGGTCACAACTTTCGTCGAATCGTCTTTATCTTCTTTAGGTTTAAACAAGCTAACCAATAATTGTTCGAACCACTCCAATCCCATTTCTTTACAAGCCGATACGACATCGGTGATATGCATGACTTTCTGTTTTAGCGCGTTCGACCGCGATGTCTCCTTCACTGGCGTGAACCACATGTTTTGAAAGACTTCCATGACCAGTTTTCTGATACCTTCTTCGTCGTTGACGCGTCTGATCATTTTGACGCAAATTTCCGGTATCTTCGAATACTCCGGGTATTCGATGCAGATATCTTTTAAAATCTTGATGACGCGTTTGCGAACGCTCACTCCGGTATCGAGTAATCGATTTGAAAGCATCTCGTAGTAATTATCGATTAAACTGGGCTGATTCAGAACGAATTTTCCGACTAGATCGACAGCTGCTTCTCGCACCGAAGTTGAGTGGTCGAGGAACGAATGAAATACGCCCATCTGCATCTCTTTCAGCGCTAAAACGCCCGGATCGGCTTCGACGATCATCGTTAGGCATTTCATCGCTTTTGTCCGAATACCCACTGATGTTTCCATCAACACTTTGATAATCTGCGAACAAAAAATTCGATTAGTAAGGCAACCTTCGATACCAATATCAAAAAGAAAATTCGCCTTCGTCCAATACTTACGTGTTTTAGAAACGTTTCGAAGCTCCTAGAAAACGGTCTTTTCGAGGCCAAATATCTCGATACTAATTCGGCGCTTTCGTAGTCGATGTACGTGTGCTGAATTTCAGTTTGCATTACCTTCGTCGAAGGGAAATTGTCTCGTATTTCGAAAGGATTAATTTTATTTAAATAAAACTGTTTTCGCTGCTCTATTTTCTCATCGACGATATTTTTAGTGTCTTTAACTTTTTCTTCGTCGTCCTCTTCTTCGCTTTCTGTATCCTCTTCCGAACTATCTGTAATTCAGAATCATCAAGTATATTAGTAACTAAGAATTTCGAGTGGAATCGCGATAATCTTGAAACTTTGGAAAATTTACCTTTCCATCTTTTTTTGCTCTTTTTCTTCGGCGTTTTAGAATGCTTCGATTTACTAGACGATGCAGAATTCGCTTCATTCAAAGCGTCTTGATACCATTGACAAATGTAAAAATGTCTCGCGTGCGCCAACGAATCATCGTTGTGACTTTTAACTGCTAAATAATCTAATAATACTCTTTGCAAAAATGTTATCCTTTCTTCGTCGCTTTTGATCTCCAGTTTATCATACTTGACATAAAACAAAAAAGGGTTACGATTAGTACGCAAATAAGCGACTGAATTGAAAAACCTATAAAATTACTCACATCGACTGGCTTATCTTCATCTTTAAGTTCTTCGGCTCGAATATCCTTGATTATGGTGTCGATGGTGGACAACTTCAACTGGGACGTTACAGAATCTTTTCGAAGTCTGGCCGCCACAACACCAAGGTAATCTAAAGACGCCACTCTAAGAGCCATTTCAGCTTTAGTGTTAACAAAATTGGTCACCAAGAGTTTGCCGAGCACGCTGAGCATTAATTCAGACACCGGCCATTCGGGTTTGTTCACTGTTGTCAGCAAATCTTGGATGAAATTTTCGAATAAAGGTCGATAATCGATTTCCTCCGATTTACTGCTACATTTTGATAAGAAAACGGCTAAAAAATGCGAAGCGCTGGTTTGGGCGGCTTTAAATTTACGCGATATTTCACTATCCGGATCCCACTGCGAGCGTTTAAAAAACGACAAGACACAGTTAACAAATGAGAGAAAAAATTATTATCATTCGACGTCGATCAAGTAAAATTTACCGTTAATTTTCTACTAGCTGCACTCTTTGGTAAAACGACCATACATTGGATTAACTGCAATACCAACGCCGTTAATATTTGTATATGTTCTTGCGAGCTCAATCTATACGATCTTAAGCTCTGTTTGGAGTTTGGTAATCTTGCCATAGACGCTAAAATATCGTCCAATAATAATTTCCTATGTTTTTCGTATTTCATGAAAATCTGTAAATTAAACGATTGCGTGATTATTAGAAAATTTCACGAATGCAATTTTTTTTAAAAGTTGAAAGCAAAGAACTTACCGACGTAACCAATTTCAAGGCATTCAACTGAAGCTCATTGATACCTTCGACGAAGAAAGGTCCAACACCCATCGAAGATAAATGCAAAATGGAGGTATCGGTCAGAGGTTGTATATTGAGTAACTCCGATAGCAAAGATATGACTTCTACTAATTTAGTGTACAGCGATACGATACTTTTTTCTCGCACGTCGCGGGAGTTGGATTTTTTCTTACGAGACCCGGCGTCTTTCTTTTTCTGTTTAGTACGATAGACGGGGTCGTAAACGGGATAGATGGTGTTGTGCAGCTGATATTTGGTGAATAGGATTATTTTATCTATGACGTCTTCTAGATAAACTTTTTTATGCATGTTGGGTGAGGTGAGGATGTACATGGCGATCAATGACGCGTCTACTGCTCTCATTACTCTTTCCATGGCCAATTCCATCCACAGTTTTCGTTCACATTCGTCGTCGTTCTGGTAAAATATTAATCAAAAATTAGTACTTTGAAAAAAAAAACAAAAAAACATTATTTCATATGAAAGCAAGTACTTCATCAGCCACGGGCGACACTTTGATTCCGGATCTGATATTCTTCTCTAGGATACCCAATAATCGAGTCAGCTTATCAGTGGGTATTGATTCCATGCAGCCTAGAGATTTTAATTTAGCCGCTTCACTGCATAAATTTAAAAGCTGGTACTTAGGCAGTAACGTTTCTTCGGGTACTTCGTCGTCTGATTCTGAAATTAATCGAATAAAATGAATCGTATTTAGCGTAATTGAACGTTTATTTTGTAGAAACAAGTTTATCACGCGTAAATCTACTCACCAACATCCAACGATATATCCATATCTTCTACGTTTTCGAAAACTTTGTCTAAAGACTGATTAAACTTCTGATACGGGTTCGTTTCGGTTAATTCTTCTACAACTAATTTCTCTAAAACAGGTACCAATTTTCGTTCGATTTTTTTGAGCTTCGGTTTCGGAACGTATTCTTCGTCTGCGAAAAATAAAAGTAAAGGTCGTTTTATCACGCAGGTCTACAAGTAAGGGAAGCACACTTGAAAAACCAAAACCTTTACCTTTGACGGGAGTTTCGGGAATTCTAGAGTTACGTTTTCGTTTCGAAGCTCTATCTGATATCGGTGTATTGTAACCTGAAAAATGAAATTTCATGTCAGTTTTTTAGACGGATAAAGTAATTGGCTGCATAAATATTGCAAAAATTCAACGTACTTTGTACAGGGACGGAATCTGGCTGTGGAACAGAGGTGGAGAGTGGAGGTGTCATTGACAAATCACCCGAAATGATTGGCATATTGGAGGAGACGTCGTTGGATAATAAATTATCGGTACCGCAAACCGAAGATCCGATGGTACTTTCGAGCATATCGGCAGGAAATATTTCTTGCGAGTTCATATGCGATTGTGCAGCAGCATCGAGTAGCTGTTCGGATATCTGAATAGGTTGATTAGTGGCTGGATCAATAATCGACGGTATTTTGACCATGTTACTATCTTGAGATGCGGAAAAGGATTGTACCATGTTCGGTTGTAATAATACAGATGAATTTAGATCATTGACGTCCATCGATTGATCAGACATATTCAGATTGATATCTTCTCCCATTAGAAATTTATCGACATTGGGAAGCGAGTACATGCCATTTTGCTGATTAGTATTATCGGAGGTAATGACGGAAGCACGTTGCATATACCTATTCGGCGACTGAGCAGGTGTCGGCGAAGGAGTGGCAGCCGGAGTCGGTAACGAGGCCAACATAGACGATGAATTTTGTACGATGGCCGGATACGGCGAATAATTACCGGACGTAGAAGGTCCGTCGGCGTTTGTGTACGACGGCTGACCATCGCCGGCACCCCCGTGTATAACGTGTCTGGCATTTTGCGACGTTGACGGTAAAAAATTATGTTGCTGGAACGACGAATTTACCACCGAATTGACATCTTGATAATTCTGCGAGGCGGCACTCGCCGCCAATCTGGCTGACGACCTGGTCGAGGCGACCGACGGCGAATATGTGTTGATCGCGTTATTCACGTAATCGACCGAAGTTGTACTGTTGTAATTACCGGCCGCCGAGGGGTTAGCTGGCGACGTCATTTTTGGCATAAAATTATTCGCGGCGGCGCCGCTACCCGAAGAGGAAGGTCCCATCGATATTACACTCTGCTGGTGACCGAGTTGCCCTTGCTGAATGTGGTGAACTTGCTGCGAATGAAACTGCTGCTGCATTTGCTGCGGCGACTGTATCTGTTGAGATTGCGGCGAAGCTTGCGATTGTTGCAGCATACCTTGAGGTGACTGCTGTTGTAACACGTGACGCGCTTGAGTCTGATCCGATGGCTTGTTCTGATGGTGATGTAAAGGTTGCTGGAAAGTTTGGCTAAGCGGTTGCTGCATACGCTGCGGTTGTTGAAAATTTTGTTGTTTCTGTTGCTGCATTTGTTGTTGCAATAAGATTTGTTGCGGTTGCTGCTGCTGTTGGGTTTGCCGCTGCGGATGATGCCAGCTGACCCGTTGAGACGCTGTAATTGAAATGCAAATTTTTATTTATTTATTTTTTTTTAAATCAAAAGTATTTAGTGAGTTGTCGAAATTTTAAAATTGTTTCGATAAATTGAAATTCAAAACTCAATACGTACTTGAAGAAACATTTTTAAATACGGATGGATTTCGTTGAACGATAGCCCTAAGTAACTCGGGCTGATACTGGTGGTCAATGAGTTGATCGGTAGAGGCATAATGATCCTTAAGTTCACTGTGTTGAAAATAAACGCAATGTATAAGCGTATTATTTGAAAATTTTACGTTAGTATGGAAACCACAAAATTGTGGCATTTTACTTACATATGATCGGATGTAGTTTGTGATAATGAATTAGCTAATAACGGTACAAGATTTTCGTCTCGTAAGTTTAATAAATTATTAGCTTCTTCTGCCACTCGTGGATGAAATAATAACGATTTGTTACTAAGCGTATGTGGCAGTGGAGAAGGTAAGGGCATTTCTGGCAACACTACACCAATAAAATATAATTAATACAGAAAGTACATTCAAAAGTAAATCATATTACATATTACTTACAGTCGGTTAGACTTGAAATACCAGCTAATGTTGTTATAGGTACACTAGGAGTTTCGCCATTCATCGCCATTCTTTGTCGTCCATCATTACACGTAGATTTTAAGTCATGTTGCCTATCACTGAAAAAATGACAAAAAAAATAGTCTAGTATAAATGTTATAATATATAAGCATTTTCAAACGCTGAAATTTTGATAAACAAAATATAAATGAATAAAAACCATTTATCACCATTATCACGATAATCAGCTTCGTGGTCATCCCGATGACCACTGCAAGTAGGACGTTCATAGAGCGCTATCGCCAGTAAGCCTACAAGTATGTCATTCGAAAATAAGCTCAAAATTGGAAAAAATACTCGATTTAATCTTCACTCATCTCAAAACATGAATTAAAATCGAATCATGAGGAAATAATCTTGATAAAAAACCTTAGTTGAAAATGTGTTTCAAAACAACATCGCGCAACGTAAACCAAATTACCAAAGAATGGAAAAACACCTTCGAGAAATAACTGATAACAATTTCCATAAATTTACAATAATTTTCAATTTAAAGAGTGATGGAGTGGAGAATTTTATAAAAATATGAAATTGCCTACGATAAATTTTCAAATAAATAAACAACATCAATTAAAACACCGTGGTTGAAGAAATGAACACAAGAGCGCATATAATCGATGTTCCTTATCATTCAAAGTTGATATTTGTAATTTGTATTTAATAAATATAATAAAGAACTGCTTTCCCAGGCCTAAATCGTCATTGAATTGAAGAATATTTCAATTAATAAAAGCATAAATAAAACATACATTTAACCCTTTATTCACTTCCTAGTTCGGTATCGTGTTCACTGTTTGGAGCATTTGTTTATCTAACTTGTCACCCGTATCAACTACAACGTTAGTAGGTTAAACGAGCGGAGATTCTTCATTTTAGCGATACTTTTCAATATTCTTTTAAATTTTTATTAAAAACCATCTGAATCGCAGCGAGATTACATTTAAATCGAAATTATGTCACTGGATACGGAGGAGTAGCTCTCGTGATAATGGCTGGAAATGAAGCTATTTAAATAATGCTAACAATCTATACATAATGGAACAATTAAATGAAATGATAGTTACATATTTTGCATGGATCTATACATGAAGTACTGAACACTTTAAGTAAGGAAACCTAATCCACCAACAGTACGTTCCATTGATTTGAGCTATTTCATAACTAGTCAACGCACACAGACGGCATCACGAATTTATGACCATTACGATGATTTGCTTCAAGTCGTACACCATCCACACGAGTTATAATAGAAAAATAACTATGAAATTTACTATTCACAACATTTCTTATTTTATATTTACAACGACGCGCCAATCTAGAAATGTTGTCACTAGAAAGTTAAAATGCTAACTCGAGAAAAGAAAGGCCGAATTTTATCGCGAATTATACATAAATTTGAAACATTTAGCACAGTGAGCTGTAACACGAGCGAAGAATTATTACAAATGTTACTATGGTGCAGATTTTAAAAAAATCATCGAATTCAAAAATTTGTAACGCGATTAAATACAAACGAATATCTATTTATGCATTAAATACACTGTGACTCTAAAATACTTAGAAAAAGTCTGAAATTGTACGCGTTTCAACGTATTTTGTTATGTGGTTAGGTCAATGGTTCGAAATGTTTGTACCGAAAACAAAGTTACTAAACTGTAACCGTAACCACGATGCCCACGAGGGTACCTAAAAAATCAAGAAACTGAATGTTGGTGTAGTGTTGCCACCTCCTAGTAGCTAAAATTTTCTCTCCAAAATCATTTTTCCAAGAGAAATTTTTGATGTACCTAGATGTACCTATGGTATTTTCCTATATCAGCACAATGCAATTCGGTGATAATTTTTTTATTCAGCAGTAATTTTTGTTTCGTCCAACTGGTTATGTCAAGTGATGATGTGGTTAGACCGGTTCGCGAGATATTAAACAAACGTAATGCAAATGCGAAAGTTACTTAATTAGTTTTTGTGAGATTGTGTGTGTGTACGTTCCTCTCTCCTCAGAAAGTGTTTATTCGTAGTGGAAAAAATTAGTGTTCAATTTCACTTCCCACGGATAGTGATTTTTCAATTTTTTAGGAATTTACTGGAAATTGTATCAGAATGGTTGGCCAAATCAGAAAGGTTTACGTTATTGGAGTTGGAATGACTAAGGTAAAGTAAAAAATTGTTAAACATACTTGTGTACTTCTACAGACCCATGCATAGTCGCATTGAAAGTAAATTGAACTTGTGCTCGTATTCATCGATTAGGTTTTTTAAAGGTATGAATTCTGTGTACTTTTATTTTCTGTCGTATCAGTGCATAGTTACATGCTAAACTTACACCCAATGCCATCTAATTTACATGTAGTAAAACGCGATGAAATACGAATCATAATGTACCCTAATACCATATTTTAATTTATGCTCCCGATCGTTTGAGAGAGTATTTGAATTGGTTGTAGGTATATGAATCTGCGATGTGTTCCTATTCTTGTAGGTGTGTATTTACTGATTGAATTTATGTACCGAAACATATTCATTGAAATCGAAAACAGTTCGGAATAGAGAAGTAATCAGCAAATGGCCGTGTTGTTGTTCTTCAGACAGTTATATAATTATTATATTGCATGTAGTAAACAACAATGAACGAAACATTACGTCCAACTTCGTTATCGCTCCACAGTTATCTCCTTCGAGATTAAAATAGCACTATTTTTTTGTTAAGTTCATGAAAATCGGTTATTTGTGAGTGATTATTACCGCCCGTCCCACTTAATTTATCACTATCAAAAGTTCCAAGAAAGGTTTCTCTTTTTGTTCTAGTTTGAGAAACCAGGTCGCAGAGATGATTTCGATTACCCAGATATGGTCCATGAAGCTGTTACAAAAGCTTTGAAAGACTCTAATTTAACTATTAATCACATCGATCAAGCTACCGTTGGATACGTATACGGTAAATAAAATAAATCATTTGAAGTTTTACTTCTCGCAACCTTCTCAATGACTCAATTACCTAATTGTAGGAGATTCAACATGCGGTCAACGTGCGCTATACGGAATTGGAATGACTGGTATCCCGATATTCAACGTAAATAATAATTGCTCGACTGGTTCTTCGGCGTTGCTATTGGGAAAACAAATTGTGGAGTCAGGAAATGCAGACTGTGTTTTGTCCGTGGGTTTCGAAAAAATGGAAAGAGGATCGCTTTCTTCCAAAGTACGAAGAGACATTATTAAATACGTATTACCGTCGCGAACCATGTTACAATATTTTCTTTCAATTCGTAGTACCTCGATCGAACCAACCCACTAGATAAGCATGTCGAAACCATGGCTGAAGTTGCTGGCATCGATGGAGCTCCAATCGCTGCTCAACTTTTCAGCAAAGCTGGAGAAGAACACATGCGAAAGTACGGCACTACCGCCGAACAAATGGCTAAAATAGCTTACAAAAATCACAAACATTCTGTCAATAATCCGTAAGTGAACTTAAGTGATTTTTTTAATATCTCCAGTTGAGTAGGTACCTATCTGACGTATGCATTTCGCTTGCACCAGGTATTCTCAGTTTCAAGAAGAATATTCCTTGCAACAAATTCTGAATTCGCCGCAAGTATCCGGACCTTTAACTAAATTGCAATGTTGCCCTACCTCGGACGGAGCAGCAGCCGTAATTTTGGCTTCAGAAGATTTCGTTCTGCGGCATAATTTACAAGCAAATGCCGTAGAAATTTTAGGCATGGAAATGACCACAGATTTACCATCGACATTTGCTGATAAAAGCTGTCTAAAAGTTGTGAGTTCAAGTTTCATTCGTTAACACCCTCCCATAAATTTAATTCACCTCACGCGTATCGTAATTTTCAAGGTCGGTTATGATATGACGAGACTAGCAGCTGAGAGATTATTCGCCAAAACGGCGAGGAGGCCGACTGACGTCGATGTCGTCGAACTTCACGACTGTTTTTCTGCTAACGAACTCATCACCTACGAAGCCCTCGGTTTGTGTCCGCCAGGAAAAGCTGGTGAATTGATAGATTCGAATGGTAATACGTACGGTGGCAAATATGTTGTGAATCCGAGTGGTGGGTTGATTTCCAAAGGGCATCCTTTAGGAGCTACCGGTATGTGCTCGCTTTTGGTATTTTTTTTTTTTTTTTTTTTTACTCGATGAAAAAATATATTACATGTTTATTTCTATAGGTTTAGCTCAGTGTGCCGAACTGTGTTGGCAATTACGAGGTGAAGCTGGAAAAAGGCAAGTTCCTGGAGCTCGGTTAGCTTTGCAGCATAATATCGGATTGGGTGGCGCAGTGGTTGTAGCATTGTATCAACATGGATTCCCGTATGCATTAAAAAGGTCAGTACTCAGTAGTAAAGACACCAGATGTGCAACTATACTTCGGTAAAAAATGACTTCTATGAATCAAGTAGGTGTAGGATTCGCCCATTTTTCTGTTCATTTGTCTCTTCTTTACCCTTTCTTCTCTTTCTTTATTTGTGAAAATTTTGCGTTTAAAGCCAATAAAGGTATGGGTCTGCCCTCGCTTGTTGTTTCTATCAGTGGAAAAATTTAGGATCGTGATATCTTGAGCATTGTTGAATAAAATGTGCTGAAGTTTCAGTACGTGCTTAGGAATAATGCAAAGTTATCTTTTGAGGTATTTTGAGATGTTTTTAGCAAAATTCTCTTTTATCTTGAAAAAAAAAGTTCGAAAAAAATTAAACAAACAACAACAATTTTTCATAAATGCTTGCAAGGGAGCTACCCGAGGTCTCACACGCCAAATGAAAACATTTTATTACAGGCTTGTAGAGCATCACGAGAAACCCCCACAGCCAAAATTTGGCATCCTGAAGTAAACTGGAGGGGGAGCTGTGTGGGGTTGAATTTCGAAAAATCACCCATTTTTCGAATTTTGAACCCCGTAACTCAACCCCAAGTTGACTTTGGGGGCTCAAATTTTTGTCGTGGGAGCTTCTCGTG
>FIZT01053382.1:0-10888 GCA_900065295.1 Paracoccus marginatus
TTCTAGCTCAACTTGAAAAAATTATACTAATTTTCGATCTCGTAGTCCATTTCGTTCCAAAATCAATTTTCAAAAATTCACCAAAAATCAAGGGGCAAACTTCAGCACTTGAAATTTTGGTTTTGGGGGTACCTTTACATGCCCTATCGATCTGCCTTGGTCCCGACTCAAAATCGATCAGCCGGTTCGGGTACTTCCATTGTAAGTAGATACTTTTTTTTTTGGAAAATCCAGAGTTGTATCTACGTAGTATTTCAAAAATTCAGAAAATTATGCAGTAAATATTTAGGCTTGAAAATTTTCAGAAAATCGTGCAAAAAATTCTGCAGCATTACCCAATAATTTTTACAAAATTTTATGAAACGTACTTATTTGTAGGTAGTTCAAAAACGTGGTAGAACATTGTACTGCACGTGGATAGGTAATCGGTACCTACATAAATATGACTTCTGTCTACTATTCGCAGCCAAACCTTAACCTCAGGATACCGGTTCGATACTGGTGGCAAGTTATTAAATTCGGTTACCTTAAAGAATCGACAATGCGCGTAATGCTTACCGTATTTATGTACCTAGGTGGACGTACGCGCATACAGTGATGTAAAGACACAAATAAGAGAAAAAGAAAGATGCAGCACTAGCAAGTGTAAGAGCAAGAGCGACAGCAGCGGCATTCGAATCCGAATAAAAATGATCGACGCGCAGGAGATGGTGGCGGGTTGGTACTTGGTACTTGATAGGTAGTTGAGGTAAGGGTATCGGGTGCACGCAGCGGAGACGGTTACAAAGTGGAAATATTTTTTTACGATATAATAGGGTCGTAATTCAAATTCGGTCGAATAAGAAGAAAAAATTCGAATACGGTTACGAATGTTTCGTTTACGTGACCCATTGTCTGTTTATTGGACACGGTTTTTCCAACAACGCAACGCGCACTGTCCAGTGCCTCGGTTGCATTGTAGGTAGCTTTGTACTCGTATTTGTACCTATGATATGTTTCAAAAACAGACCAAAACATTACTTCGTATTTTTTTTCCTTTTCTTTTCTTTTCTTTTTTTTTCTGTTTTGTTTTCTTTCAATCGTCGCGTAGCGTCTTCTTCTATATTTTATATTACACTCTTATAAGAAGCAAATTAAAGCCGTGTATGTGTCTATGACTGCGTGTACGTCTGTGTCTGTACGACTGCGATATAAATGAAATATAAAAATCTAACACGAATCACGCTTTGATGAATCTAAAGGCGTTCTGCCGAGGTACACGTCTATTCAAGCACCGTAGCGTATACCTTTACCTTTACCTCTACCTGTCTCATGTCCGTAGGAATACCTATAGTTTGTACACATTCTCGATGACTCGATTTTCTTCATCTTCATCTTCTTCTTCTTTTTCTTTTTAGTAATAGTAAATCGTATTACGAGTGCAGATGGAGATTCGGGTGAGGGGAAGAAGAGGAGGAAGGTATATAGCTTTACGAGTATTACAGATTAATTAACGTGTTTTTGTGCGCGTCGCCTAGCGTCGGTCATTTGTTAGGCGATATGCTCGTCTCTTTTCTCCATTCGACGAGCATTTTTTTCCTTCTCTTCTTCTTCTTCTTTGTTAAATCCTTTTATTATATTTACCACGATACTATTAATATCTTTGGCGCTGATAAAGAGAGGGTATTACGAGAAAAGAAGCCACGAACGCGAACCTACATCTTGGCGTGCGCAAATTGATCGCGGCTCGTGCGCCATCAGTGACCAGCGACCGCACGGGTTAATTTAATCGGGCAAAAATTCCGTTAATCGTAAATTGCATTATGCGCTGCGCGCGTTAACAAAATGAGAGGCGGGGGGAGGGGGGAAGCAGCACACTATATGGTCGTCGTTAGCATTGACGCGATATTCTCACAGCTATAGTCGCACGAATTGACAAATTTCACGCGGTTGTACGCTTCCAAAACTGTCCATCGGTCAACGATTTTTTTTCCCCGTTTAATTTACACCTTAATTGGTACATGTACATAAACATACACGTAGAACTGGGTAGGATACGTAAAGTACGCGACTATTACTCGCGTATTCAATTTATCCGTGTCGTATCTCGAGCGATGAAATTTTTATTACTTTCCACAACCGGTGACCAGCATGAATTACTCGAAAATTTGCAGTATTTTCGAATTTTATGGCCGCGACGACCGCTACGGCCGCATCTTCCGATACTTTCGCGTTTCTTCTTGGCCAGTTTAATCAGCGTAATGCGCTTGGCTTTTCTAACTTACGAGCTACACCATCAGTGAGTATTATGTGGTATTCGAGTACGTTTACTTACAGGTACATGTGTACACAAGCACAAGTCTTCAACATTAGGTATAGACTTATATACAAGTTGCAGTTTTCTTGATTGACGCGTGTCCAGTTTATTTGGACATGGACAGTGCTGGAAAAGGTACGAGAACACGAGTCGTCGCGTATGCCTAATTATGTTTGTGACGCAGAACAACATGTACCAATATTGTACCTATAATAACCAAAACTACGAAGTGCGAAGTTTACGTGTACGAATGAACGTTATATACGTATGTCTATGCATACTTACGTGCAAAAATTCCAGCAGTTTTCATTCGACCGAAACCGAAGAAATATTATTTTAAAAAAAAGCTGTGTGCTATAGGTGAAAATCCGAATTTATTTCAAAATTTGGCGAGAGCTGTCCATCTGTGGTATTTGAGTTCACTCCAAGCAACCCCTCACAGGGTAAATAGTCTGAAAATTGAATTCAATTCCGAATTTGTCGCATTTTGAGGTACATTGAATGCCTTTTTTTTCTCGGCAACGTAGCCCCCTTCCCCTCGACTTACTCTAGTCGTGTATGGTAGTTTGAGACCATTCCTAGTAACCTCTCGCTGGGTAGGTGCAACGATAAATTGCATTATTTATAACATTTTAGGGTATTTTGAAAATCGATTTTCGGCAACGTAGCCCCTCCCCCTTGACCTACTCCATCCTCTGTGGTACTTTGAGTCCACTCCGAGCTACCCTTGGCTAGAAGGATGGCTTGAAAAATGGAATTTAATATCGAATTTACCGAATTTTGAGGTAGGTACTTTGAAAATTGATTTTTGGCAACGTAGCTCCTTCCCCTTGACTTACTCTATCCATCTATGGTACTTTGAATGCACCTCGAGCAATCCCGGGCTAGGAGGATTGTTCGAAAAATGGAAATTGATCGCATTTCGAGGTATTTTAAGAACTTATTTTCGGTAATGTAACCCTCTTCCCCCCGACTTACTCTATTCATGTGTGGTAGTTTGAGAGCATTCCGAGCAATCCCTCGCCAGGTGGATGCGACATAAAATTGCATTATTTATAACTTCTCAAGGTGTATTAAAAACTGATTTTCGGCAACGTAGCCCCCTTCCCCTCAACTTACTCTATCCATCTGTGGCAGTTTGAGTCCACTTTGAGCGTCTGTCTGAGCCACCCCTGTCCCCTGACCAGGAGGATGGTTCGAAAAATAGAATTCAATATCGAATCCACCGAATTTTGAGGTACATCGAAAACTGATTTTTGGCTACGTAGCCCTCTTCCCCTTCACTTACTCCATCCATCTACGGCAGAATGAGTTCACTCTAAGAAACCCCTCGCTAGGGATATGGTCAAAAAAATGAAATATTGAAAATTGATTTTTGGCAACGTAGCCCCCTTCCCCTTGACTTACTCTATCCATCTAGGGTAGTTTCAGTCCACTCCGAGCAACCCCTAGTCAGGTAGGTTGGGCAAAAAATTGCATTATTCGCGACATTTCAGGTTTTTTTGAAAAGTGATTTCCGTTAACGTTACCCCTTTCCCCTTGACTAACTCTATCCAATATCCATCTGTGGTAGTTTGAGTCCACTCTGAGCCACCCCTAGCTAGGAGCATGGTTCAAGAAATGGAATTCAATTCTGAATTTATCGCATTTCGAGGTATTCTAAGAACTTAATATGTTTGGCAATGTAGCCCCCTTCCCCTCAACTTACTCTATTCATGTGTGGTAGTTTGAGACCATTCCGAGCAACCCCTCGCCAGGTGAATGAAACAAAAAATTGTATTATCTATGACTTCTCAAGGTACCTATATTAAAAACTGATTTTCGGCTACGTGGTCCCCTTTTCTTCTCTTTCCCTTACTCTATCCATCTGCGGCAGAGAGAGTCCACTTTGAGCCACCCCTCGCTAGGTAGATGGTCCAAAACATGAAATTTAATTCAAAATTTCATTTATGAATAGAGTATGGTCCGAAAAATGGGATTTATTTCGTAGAATTTATGGCATTTTGAGGTAAGTATTTTGAAAATTGATTTTCTGCAGCGTAGCCTTCTTCCCTTCGACTTACTCTATTTACGCGTGGTAGTTCGAGACCATTCTGAGCAATCCCTCGCCAGGTGGATGCGATGAAAAATTGCATTAGATATTTATTTATTTATGACATTTTCAGGGTCTTATTACGAGTACCTTCAAACGAAGAATTGCAGTGTTTGCACGTATTTCATTGCTGGAACTTAGTGGACGTAGGCCTAGGGCCGGCAGCGTGATTCGCATTTGTTGGATGGACGGTATACATGGCTGTAGAAAGACTGGACAGAGTGTATTGTCGTTGTCTAATGCTCGTGGAATTTTCACAGTCTTGTTAAGGTTGTCTTAATCCGCCTACACCTTGTAGGTACTTATGGACTGCAGCGCAGCACCGCGTATATAATATGCATGCACACTGCACAGTATACAATACACAGAGACGGCTATACAGTACACATAGTCATTGTACGTCATAGAATAATAGATTAATGGCACGTAAATCGATAAGATATTCGCATTGGCGGGTCGTCTTGTATGTAGGCATGTACTATGTAGTTAGTCCTATACCTATACCTACGTGGCGTCGCGTCGCATCGCGTCGAATTGAAACTTTACCGGTTTCTTATTTTCAAAACACACCGCGGCTGGGCTGCACCGAAATTACTCTTTGAGAAAAGCCTATCTTTCATTGCGCGCAGGCGGCTCTTTGGGCACGAACAATGCATATTGTTGGCGTGATTCGGTACATCCAACTAATGATGTTCGTGTAAGTCTAATTATTCTTGTATTAGAAAAAAGAAAAATATTCGTAGCTTCATAACTACCAGTTATCGACTGCGTTTAAATTGTATTTTTATTATAGCCCATCGCATCGCGCAAGTAAGTATCAAAAGAGAGCTCTTTCCGTCTGTGTAGGTACCTATATGTGTGTAGAAGAATGAAAATGAAAAGAAAAAAAAAATATGGATTCACGGTGACGGTACGTCTATATTAGGGCTACTTGGTCACCAATTAAGAATCGTTTACTTGGTCCAAAAGCAACCCGGCTGCTGGCGGCCACGGTCGCCATTATTTTGTCAAGTTTTCAAACTACGTATATACCTTATACCTATGCCTACTCGTAGTACCAGTACGAGCAACGTATAGTGTAGTTACTTGTTTCTTGAAAAATCGTCGAATCACCACGAATAATGAATTGGGGGAGGATAGGTATGGGTAGGTGGTATGTGTAGTTGGCGTATAGAAAAATACAAACCCTCAAAATTCTTGCACATAGAATGTTGGAACTTGTAGGAGAAGAAATTATATTAAAAACACGTCCGCACGTCCTTTACGACCGATTCGAATCGTTCGACATTCTTTTGTGGATGATTCTTGGTCGAGATACGATATTGAAATCGAAGCAGGAATATCGTATACGTAGATTGGTGCAAGATTTGGAAACGAAGAAAGAGAGCAAAGATGCTGAAGAGAGACGATATTATGAGGGTGTGAGAGAAAAAATGTATTAATAATAGTGATCTTTGTACGTTTCAATTGGCCTTTGTCGACTATATCTAGACGTACCTACCTACGTGTAAGTCTGGTTACGTTGACCTTACAGCGTTATGGAAAAGAAAAAATACGCACGAGTAAAAACAACTCTCCTCTCTTGGACGCGGTTAAAACGTCGATTTCGTGAAATAAAAATAATTAACGCGCGCAGTTCGGTTCACCACGGAGATGGCGGTGCTGCTGCGATCATAACTGTCTGGGAATTGTAAAGAAGCCTGAGGTCGAGCCAAGGCAAACCAGCTTCCGGCTGCGTTTAAGGGCTGCCCTGGGCTACGCAACCTATACCTATTACCTACCTTTCGCTACCTGACTCACCCCTTCGCTCGATTAACGTTCGTCGCTTCTCCTGCTGCTCCAGCCTCTTACCCACCTTCGCTGCGATCTCTTCACAATATATCTTTCCAATCAATCTTTTTCTTCTTAAGCCTTATTATTATGTTCGCGATTATTAATAGTTTACGTTGGTACTCTTCTCCTACCACCTCGTGTATTTTTTTCCAACACTCTTTACTCGCGTATTAAAACATCAATAATCGCGTAATCTTTTCGACACGCAACCTATACCCCTTCCTCCTTCATCTACTCCTGTTTTTGATTTGATTTTTTTTTTTTTGTATGCACCTATGTAGTTCCTACACGAAACATCGACGTCAATCGTGGTCTCCATTTTACAAAAGTTACGATTTTGTCAGTTTTTATTGAGGAATTGTGCGGTCAGTGGTGTTCAAGTAAGGGTTAAGATTACGACGAATTTCGCTAAAGATTCGCTTCAGCTTCGTAACGGATATTGACCTTTTTCACAGCGGTGCCTGATTAAAAGAACCAATTCGTGTAACAGATGTGGGTTCTCTCGACGGACGACACGCTATATTGTGTAGTAAAATACTCGAGGCGTTAGAACGATTATTTTGTTGCCATCTGGGGTGGCCACTAAAGTAAGCAACCGGTAGCACGGTCATTTATTGGCGATTTGGTTGGGAAAAAGTGAGCACAGGTATTGGGTAGATTTATCGAGGAAGACGAGTACCAATATTTTCCTAAAATGTACCCTTTTTGTCAGCCACGTGGCAAATTCCACCCTCAAGAGGTACCTTCGATTCCGGAAACTTGTGAAAAAAAAAATGAAAACGTTGAATCGATTGAAATCGAACAATTTCCTTAATATTTTTTCCTATTTTTTTTTTGTTTCAGTTGTTGAAGACGAAAGTTATTTCCTTCCTGAATTCCATGGCTGTTCTACTATACGGTGCTGATGCTACTCTGGGTAAGTGTTAAATAGTTCATTTTATTGTAATAGTACGACTTCATTTCACTTCCAACCAGACTCGAATTAAGTACGAGCAATAAAAACGAAATAGTTGAAAGACGAAGTGCGATGATCGGATGGTATTTGATAGAAATACGAGATACGAAACACCATACGTTTGGCAAAAGTACCTATATTTACTCGTAGGCGTATGTACCTATAATTGTATACGTAATTACGAAATCGTCTTTAGATTTCTATATACGGGTCAAAAGGCTAGTGGAGAGGGAAGGATGGAAAAGGCGAGGCGAGAATTAGGTACCTATACCTATTTTAATTCAGCGTTAATGAAAGAAGTACGCGAATACGCGCGTTTAATTAAAATATTGCACGTTTTTTGTAGCTATTTGAAAAAATAATGGAGCAACGTAAAACACTGTAATAATACGTAATCACGATGATAAAATAGAAAAAGCATCACGCATTTGTATAGGGCGATCCTCAGCGAGTCACGTAGATGTTACATCCGTTTGTCATACGCGAGCCGTATCACACTAGTAGGACGCGGTATGCTACACGCTGTCCATCGTCCGAGTGGTCATCTTGAATGAAATCGTGTGCTGGACGTTGAAATTTTTTAAACAGTACGAAACAAAAGGGGGAAAAAAGACAACCAAAGGGAACTCTGGTACCTATCTTTGTCCATAGATTTCTACGTGTGTCGCTGTATCACTCGAGTAGGTCTAGGGTTAACAATAGGTACTAAATCCTTAGTCATCTGCACTCATATAACGACACGAAAAGAAAGATAGAGATGGAGAATAGGAAAAGACGTCGATGGTCGATAATTACAACAACATTTTCGGGTGTTAATTTTTCGGTTTCGTGGTTATGGCGGTGGCATCACGAATGAGATGCTCCTATGTACCTATACCTAATACCTACATCTACACTTACTATACGTAGGTACCCGAAAGAAAGCCTGAGAAAAAATCGTTTCAGCCTCCTTACCGATCAAATTCTCTCAGAGCTATTAATTTTTGTGATTACATTATTAGTAATCGCGTTTCGTGACCGGTAAACGAAGTTGGAAGGAAAGGAAGAAATCACCGAGCGGACTAGATCAGGCAGAAATTTTAATTTTATTGCCACGCCGCTCATAAAGTTTCGATATAAATTAAAAATGAAAGGCACTACTTTATTGGCATCGGTGATTTATTTATCTAGTTTTTTTATGTAAGCCTGCCTATATTGCTAAATTCGTTTGTATATGTTTCGCGTCAAAAAATAAGTATATTGCGACCAGATATACGATATCTCGTCCATTATTACGTGTATTGATTTGTTGCCGGTCGTAATCGATTCTTAAATGCTCCAATTTTAATTATGATGTACCATACTCTAGGTGTAGGTATGTATTTCACCTAATACCAATGCGTTTCGAAGGTATGCGAATTGCCAACATTGCTGCTTACGATGGTTCCTCGAAAAGTCATCAATAAGACCACGATCAGTAGCATAATGAAAGACTATTATTTGCTGCGAGTCCCAAATGCAGTTTCATGTAGGAGGTGTTTCAACCCGCTGGTACCTAATTTATCGAGCAACGAACGACGTTTACGAATAGTATATCGTGTCTTCAATTTGCTGCTTGAGAGTTGCGAAATTTGCAATTTGTGCTAGGAAGTGTTTGACGTTGTAGCGTCGAGATTTTTTCCGTTACATTAATCACTGTTTCAGTTCCAGAGATTAACGAATTAATAATTTTTATATCCGCGTAGCTGTACCGATGAACATCGATTCATTTTAATAAATTAACAAAAATACTTATGCAAATGGGCGAATAAATTTGTAAATAATATGTATAAACGTATAAACTTATTATTCAAATTATATTACTAACCGGCGAGTTGACAGAAAACCAGTTTTTCATTTCAATTTCCGAATTGAAAACAAGAACCAGTATTTGGGATAATCCTTCGATATTCATAGCTGCAACCGCTTTCGCAGCAGTGCTAGATAAATAACATAAATAAGTAGCACTTTGATGTGGGAATCGGGAATTCATTTTAAAATTTAAAAAAAAAAAACAATAAGCGGCCAACTTACGTAACTGAATATTTTGCGAGCTATAAAGACTAAAGAGTGATGTATATTTTTTCGTTTGAAAAAAGTATCTGTATTCGATTATTAACGAAATCGAGTTGTAATTAACGAAGAATAATAGAAATGGATGAAAAAAAACTTGAACGATAGGAATGTTTACCATCGTCGGCTTCGAAGCTGCTTTCGGTCCAATTAGCAAATATTTTTCAACCAACGATGTCGTCAACTTACTGTAAAACATGAGGTTTTGTTCCGAATACGGGATGGTTGTTAGAGTAAAATACTTCTTCGAATTGAATGATTCAAGTTTCTCCTTTTTTTTTCGGTGGCATTGCTGTACGTATTTGATAATTACTCGTCATATTCGAATATAAAAAATTGGTTTAATTAATTTGGCTATTATTTCGCAACGTTACGCAGCTCAAATTGTTTCACTTCGGTAAACTGTTCAATTGACGTTAAGCTAGAAGGACAAAATGAAACCGAATCATAATGTACGTACATGAAACGTAACCAGAATCGAATTTTAAGTATTTTTATATTAAAGCATTGTAGCATTTACAGTATTTATAACATCGTACACTAGCTCACTTGTAACGTAATAGAGAAACATAAAATCGTATTACAAAGCTAAATGATAATTTCAATTCCAACGTTTACAATACAGGTAGTTGAAATTTAAAAATGAAAACATTCCGCACTACCATCACAAAAAGCTTATTATTCGTCGTTTTCGAATTCTTTCGGATTCTTCCTGTGGCTTCTCCAATTTTCCTTTTCCATCCAGTCGTATAAGAGGTAACCGCCAACGGCGACTGAAACAGTGTTTCAACGTAATTAGCACTTTTGCTAAACGTATTACGCGCGAATGAAATAAACTTTTGATGCTACTTACAGGGTCCGTACCATCCGATTACACCCATAGTACGCTTGGGCAGTGATCTGAAAGTATCCATCAGACCTCCCCAAACGTTGATTTCGAAACTAGACAGCCTGCTGTAGACTATGTTTCTTAAATAGTAATCACGTCCTTTGGCATGTCCTCCCATTTTCCTGCGAAAATAAACAAAACTTTCAACGTATACTCTAGTCAATACTTCGCTTGAAAGTGAAAATGTTTAGGTTTTAAGGTAAAAGATTACAAGGGAAATTGTTCGAAATTTTGTTAAAGCACAGGAGAATTGAAATGGAGGAATCGTTAACGAAATATTTACCGGATAATCAGAATTAAGTGGCGATATATAGTATTAACCCATATGACCTTAGAGAGAATACTATGAACGATTTTTAACGGCGGTAGCCTCAATTTCAATTGAATTATGCGATGGTATGAGAATAGATGATTTTGTAGTTAAATTTGAATCAACTTACCGGTTTTATAAAGGTTAATTTCCAATAGAATTGAAATTGTACAAATTGAACAATTGTACGATATCAGTAAAGAAAAAAATTTCGACCAAAATTCTCAAGTTGAACGACGTCAACAAGGTATGACAGAGATAAGCGTCTTCTTGGCTTTGTATTGGGTGCGACTACAACACGCCAACACTACGTCATTTTTTCTTCAGTAAGTAGATGTTTTTACTTTTTTTTCTCTCCCAAGCAGGGCTGGAGAAACAAAACAAAACAAAACAGATGAACAGAACAAAAAACAGAAAAAAAA
>FIZT01053389.1:0-15444 GCA_900065295.1 Paracoccus marginatus
GTTGATCCAAGAAAGATGGTGATGGTCTAGGAAGATGCAGAAACTCAAATTGCACTTTTTAAGTAGGTACTAAGAAGTGTTTCTCACGCAATTTTGACTGGATTGGAACCAATGTAAACAGCGTTTTTTTTTTCGAAAGGAGGTGCACTCTCAGGACCTCCTGGTCCCTTCCCCTTGTACCTAGGAGGCTCAAAAAATTTTTGGGATGTCTCTCACTCAAACTTAACTATCTCACTGAATTTGGTCAAAATCCGGGGTATGTTTTTTATTTCACTCCACCCTAAGGTACATAAGTCCAAGCGTAATATCGGCTATTCGTATAAAAAAGGAATTCCTCGAAGGGAAGATTTTTTTCGGGGTATCTAATTAACGACCTGGGAAATGTTAGTTGGATGCCATCACGGTTAGTAGTCCGTTGTAAAATCAAATATTTGCAATACTCAAGACCGGATTTGACGAAGAAAAAAAAAAACAACTTAATTTTAATAAAAAGAATTTTCATCGTAGTCAAATATTTTACACATTCATGAACACCCCGGTGTATACATATAACTTTAATGAAGTAATTCTTCTCTTCATCGGAATAAATTAACATATTTTAGTATTTAAAACTTGTATAGTTAACGCCGTCAATGGCGTTTGTCAGATTTCTAAATATTTTTTAGCCCTCGTACTTAATTTCGGAAAAACGATAGGCTTCGCGTATCTCATTTCATAAAGATGACAAAAAAAAACGTTCGTATGAAATTTCATTCAATCTCTCGTCAGCATAGCCCTAATTTTGGGTTGACATTATTTCACGAATCACATCGTGCGTTGATCTATGTCATTGCCAAAATACCTATGTATTAGTACGTAGTACGTATCTATACGTAATAGTCATAATATAGGTACTTCAGCGTATGCGGTATACTATGCTTATAAAGAAATTACCGTACCTATTGAATTTACTCTACAGACATGCGGGTGAACTCTTTTTATCTTTATGGGTGAAGTTGAAGTATGTAGTTATTAGTTGATAGTAACCTATAGATACCTACACCTAGGTATGCACAATAATCAATGATGACTCTGTAATTGAATCATTAAAAAAAAAAAAAAAGTTTATAAACATTTTCCAACACGATGTACTCGACAGTGTATCAATTTTCAACCATCTAGATCTAGTACATAATACCTTTGAAAATCTGTACCTATAATTATAGGTTCATCGAATTGAAAACCACTCGTCATCAATCATAGCCGCACAAGAGTAAAGTAAGTAAGTAAATCTTGAGTACATCGTTCATGTAAATGTAAAATTAAGTATATAGGTAATTATTCTTTTTAAATTATGATTCGAGTTTATATTTGAGAATAAGGTGTAGGTTAGGTTCACTTTGAATAATTTTTGTAAGTAATTACTACCCAGCTACAGACTATACGATAAAATTACGTAAATAATTTTCTCAAGCAGATAAAGAGTAAGCATAGATAAAGCCTAAAATCTACCGAAACTTTGAAAAACGAATTCATCGACGTATAAAAAATTTGTTAATTGAATTCGCGTAATACCGAAATATAATCGCATTATCGTGGGTAAGATATTATCACCTTGTACCCAGGCTAACTTTGTATCCACTCGTAAATCTTCGACGTCGCCGCCTCTTCCTTTGAACGAGCCTTACGCAAACCTATTTAATTAGTTTAATCCTTTGTTAACCGACCACTGAAATACGCGAGGATTATATAATTCGACAACTGGTTCGACAATTAATTTTTTTCGCCTTCGTTTATGGCTATAATATTTTAAAATTTATGCCTGGGCAAAATTTTTGTATTTTTTTAATGATCATAGTTACATAAGTAGGTAAGTACGTATTTGTGGTGCAATGGTGACAATTTTATCATTTTAAAGCGCTTGCAAAGTACATTTTGGCGTGAAAGTAACAATTTTTTTTTTGCAAGCACGTGCATACGTAGGAAGGAGATAGGGGGCGTACTCGTATCGTAGGTTCGTAGGTACTTGGTGTAGGTACGTGTAGTGTAGGCAGATAGATATGCACAATTTACCGGTAAATTTTATTTTGAAATTTAGACTGTTTTAAAACATTCATTTTGTTATATTCGCTGTAGAGCAGTAAGTTATAAATATTCACGTGTAAGGCGGACTATTTTAACATTTCATCCGTATCTTATGCAAATCTGCAACATTTGTCGTCAAAATCCCATTTTAAGCCGTAGAATCGGATTTGCATATGGAATAAAAATGCGCTTTTAAATAAATATAATTCAAAGCGTTTTTAAAGGTACCCCGTGCAACTCGCCAGATATATATTTTTTTTAGTGGTTCTCATCATATTAAAGGTTTGTAGCGAAAGACAGATTTTTCTAGTGCATAGCATTCAGTTACTGTATGTACTACTTACCTACAGGTTTAGTATTTTGGCATCTGGACCATACTATATCGTTGAATGATTTCGGTTTTAAGATAAAATCACGCACACTTGTTACCTACAACTCTTATGCTTCCCTAGAATGGTTTTGAAAAAGCTCCTCATAAGTATGTAGATAATCGTTTCAATTGAAACACCTACTGAGTCGATGACGGAAATACGCTCATCTTGAAAAATTGAGGACAAATTGAATTGTGATGGAATTGTTTCGAAGATCGCTCCACTAGAAGTGTATTAGTGATATGAAATAACTTTGGCATTATATCTACATTGAATTACCTACATAAATCGCAAATTACCCGTTTTTCTTCACGGTTATCAAGGTTGAACCGAGGTGACAATTTGATGTGTTTTAATGCAATTTCTTTTCCTATCATAACTTCATCACCATACGAATCGTTACTACTTAGTTTTACACGATATGTGTCAAGTGCAGTAAATATAGGTAAATTTACAGTAGGTATTTGAACAGTATCGAACTATCGAATAAAATTAATTTGAAGTATAGTATAAATTTTCGTTGGCAAAAGATTTTATCAACACAGGTGAGATTTTTTTTAATCAAGTGAAAAATAAATAAAAATTGGGTATTCTATATAAGTGTAGATAAACCTATTAGATCATTTGATACTATTTCAATACGATAACCTAACCTAGTTTCCTTTATTATTATTTATCTAGAAACACCCAAGTACACAGAAGCTAACTATAAACGTACCTACTAATAAATTTTGTTCATAGATAAAGCTTTTAAAATACGTGGTGAACTGTTGTATAACAATTTTAGTACCTCATTCAGTCTCAGTATGAGTTTATGCCTTGATTTACACCATTTACAAAAAAAAAATTAGACATAGAGTGTTGAATTTTATATGGTGCGCTACTTTTGAAATAAGTGTCTCAAAAAAATAATTTCGCAAAGGATACTTTTGCACAGGTACCTATATTATTTTAATTTAAACTCTTAGAAATTCGTATTCATTTATAGATAAGTATAAGTAGGAAAAAAACTCGTAGGTGTACGTCTGTCGTCTAGTAGGTATGATGAAATGCAAAAGAAAAAGAAAGGGGTAAACCTTCGGATAGCAAACGCTATCTATCGTCATTTCCTGGCATCAGTTTGTGATTTGACTAAATTTAAGTACACTTAAAAATTACCTAAAATTGAATGTCAACTACATAATGTAGCATGTACTTACATGTACTGCATGTATAGTCCGTCTATGAGCTAACTTGTGTCAGATTCGTGAGCCTAAAGCCAACAAAATTTTTCAATTTTTTTGGTTTCCCAAAATTGAGTAAAAAAAATAAAAAACTAATTCTAAAAAATCTGTGTGGTAATGATGAAAAATGTATTAAATACATCATTCTGTACTCACTGAAAATCAATGCATTGAGAAAAAATATACACAACATGTTCGAGCGTGTCTATCAATTTGAAAAAGAACTTGTACCCATCGGTAAACAATTCATAGTTTGGCAAGCCCTACCACATTTTTGTTTTGACTTTAGGCTCGCGAATCTGCAGGCCTGTAGCTAGACCCTGGCAAATCGGGCAATACCCGGGTTGGCGACTGGCGTGAGCATTTGTCCGGTTTGGAAAATTTTTCAATTTTCCCTCTCACATTCTGAATTAATATCAGTTACTTTTTTCTCTAAGCAACACATCACATATACCTTTTTTTAAAGCCAAAATTGTGAATTTTCAGAGATTCTTTCTAAAAAATTTCGCCCTCGCTTCGCTCGGGCCATAATATTCTCTACGTTTTTTGAGGTTTAATCCAATTTTTATTCAAAAAACACAAAAAAAATTATTTCCTTCCCTCCGAAATGGTCCTTTTAGGTTTTAAGTCCATGACTGAATTTGACCACGCTGTGAAAATGACCTAAAAAATGGTTCGTCTTCAAGAACCTAATTTTTTATTTTGTTGCCCAATTTGGATATTCGTTTGCCCAGGTTGAAAAAATTCCTAGCTACAGGCCTGCGAATCTGACACAATTTAGCTCATGCTACCTATGTTAGATGGACGATACTTATTCCTGCGTAATTAATGGTTGTGGTTGGCAATTTTTCAGCCTAAAATCGAATGGACCTACCTTACCAATCGTGTCCAGCAACCTCAAGCTCAAGCTTGTTCCAACTTGTGCTCACTCAACTGGTAACTCCTTTGATAACTTCGAACTGTGATCTCATCGCTCCCTATCCACCAGACAAAAGCTCGATCGTTTATCAACAAGATTATCCGGAATACGATTTCATCGTAGTTGGCGCAGGATCGGCGGGATCTGCAATTGCGAATCGTTTGAGTGAAGTAGCAGGATGGAAAATTTTGGTAATCGAGGCGGGAAGCGATCCACCGGTGAATTCCGATATACCTAGTTTATTCACTAGCCTACAGCAGTCCCCTTACGACTGGAATTACTCCACGGAACCGGCTAGCGATTCGTGTCTCGGTATGGTAAATAACCAATGCAAATGGCCTCGAGGTAAAGCTCTCGGAGGAAGTAGTACGATTAATTTTATGCTAGCGGTGAGGGGCAACGCTAAGGATTACGATCATTGGGAGTCTTTGGGTAACAAGGGTTGGAATTATGAAAACGTGCTGAAATATTTTAAAAAATTGGAAAGAGTTCGTACACCTAGATTGGATGAAAAATCGCACGGATATTCTGGAAATGTGTATCTCGAAGATTTTTCAAACAACACCATCTACAATACCGAAGAAGTGAAAAATTATATAGCAAATTATTCCATCGAGTCTGGTTTACCGGTTGTGCAGGATATCAATGCGCACCATAAAGCGGGCGTAACCATCGTACCTTGCACAGTGCATAATTTGGTTAGATGGAATACTGCCAAAGCGTACCTAGTATCGGAACCAAAACATAATAATCTGGTCGTAATGAAGCAAACTTTAGTCACTAAAATATTAATCGATAGCCGAAAAAGAGCGTATGGCGTGGAAGTATTTAGAAATGGAAAATATAAGCATATTTTCTCAAAAAAAGAAGTTATTTTATCAGCCGGAAGTATCAACTCGCCTCAGCTACTCATGCTTTCAGGCATTGGACCGAAAGCTCATTTGCAAGACATGAAAATCGAAGTACATCAAGACCTGAAAGTAGGATACAATTTGCAAGATCACCTCATGACATACGGCTTATTAGTTGAACTTGATATGAAAAATTTTACCGTCAATGTCCCAAATAACGACATTTTGTACGCGTATTTGTCAAAAAGAGTAGACGTGGGATTCGTGACCGACACAATGGTGTTTTTCAACACAACCGGTTACGAAGCTGATTACCCTGATATACAAATTCATCACATAGTATTCCCTCAAAATCTCACTAAATTGCCCTTTTTAAGCGCAAATAATTTTAAACCGCAGGTGATCGACGAATTTTTAAAACTAAACCGACGTACACCGATGTTGTTCTTGTTGCCGACACTGCTCAGACCTAAAAGTACTGGACGAGTTTTTTTGAATAGTAACAATCCTTTCGAGCATCCTAAAATAATTTCGGGATATTTGACTGATCGTGGGAGAGAAGATGTCCAAAGAGTAATCCAAGCTTTTCGTATTTTGGAAAAGTTGGCTCAAACGGAGGCTTTTAAAAAATATGGAAAACTGACCTATGTACCTATAAAAGAATGTGCTGCACTCGTTCCCCATTCTGATGAACACTACGAATGCCTTATACGACATCTAGGTACCACTGTATACCATCCAATTGGAACTTGCAAAATGGGCCCTACGAATGATCCACGTGCTGTAGTTGATCCTACCTTGAAGGTGAGAGGAATAGAAGGACTCAGGGTAGCCGATGCGTCTATAATGCCGTACATAGTTAGTGGTAACACAAATATACCAACGATTATGATTGGTGAAAAAGCGTCGGATTTAATTAAGGAATATTGGTTGAAACACCCTCGAAAAAAAACAGAAGAATTGTACCCCTCTAAGCAGACGTTAGAATTCTATAAATATGCCAAATTCTTACATCCGTTTGTATAATCTTTGTGAAAAAATTTAATTTTGAATCAAAGCTACCTTGAAATATATTTTTATAATTTTCAAGAACTTCTTGTCAGAGTATCTGTTGACTGTTGACCTACCTACTTGTGATGTTGGCGCGTTTTGTATTAGATAATTTTGACCATGAAAAGTGAAGAAAACAATTGTCGCGGTACCTTTTATCGCAAAATAAACGAAGACTTTAGCGTTAATCGGGTACACATTTCGATAAAACACTTATGAATCAACTTATTTTTCATTCTCAATTGGTGGAGAATAACTTTACATTCTAGTAGATAGGTAAATAAAATAGGTATGCCTAATTTATTTACAGCACGGGGTCCTAATACGTACCAACCTAGCTAATTGAATTACCTATTCAGAAATAAATCACGATAGATATACCACCTATTTCAATTTTTATCACATTTCTACATTTACAGACTTATGTATTACCAACATTTGTGTAAAAATATAAAATCAAAATTCATCTCTTCTAAATTTATTTTCATCGTCGTTCTCTAACCATTCGTCTTTTATCATGTCGGACGCTTTCTCTCCGATCATCACGCAAGGAATATTCGTATTGCCGCTGACAATGTTAGGCATGATGGAGGCGTCTACGACACGAAGTCCTTTAATGTCATGTACCTTAAGCTGATGATTGACAACTGATTCTGGATCACTTTTTGGTCCCATTTTACAAGTACCACACGCGTGGTACATAGTAGTTGTCATGTATTTTGTCACACATTCCCAATAATAAGCTTCGTCTTCCGATACGCATTCAGGAATATTCAGTTTAACGATAGTAATATTCTGTTCGCGAAATGCGACAGTGTCACCGAGATTTTTGATACGGCGAATTCCTTCCAGAAGAGTTTCCCTGTCTTCTTTCTCGGAAAAGTATGCGAAATCGATAACTGGCGGTTCATACGGATCTTTATTTTTTAAATATATCCGACCTTTACTTTTTGGCCTCAATAAGGCGATAGCGGGCAATAAAATGTAATCACCTGGAATTTTCATCATCAAATCTATTATTTCAGGTTTCGTATGAAATGCTTTGTACATAGTCAGAAGTTGCATAGACCTGGCGGTAAGTTTTAGAAAATACGACTGAATGTTAGGGTAGTCTTGCTGACGACCCGTAGTATCTTCATACATAACAGAATTCATACCGCCCAGTGAGCCAAGCTGCTGTCTCCTGGTAAGATAATAATATAAATCATCCATCACTTGTAAATTTTCTTTCGGCAATTCATAGTTGACAGTGTGCGAAAACATTAAACCGTTAAACATTACATGATCCTGCAGATTAAAGCCAACTTTGAGATCTTTTACAGGATCAATTTCCAATTTCTTCAAATGCTCTTGTGGTCCGATACCCGATAGCATCAATAATTGCGGAGAATTTATCGCTCCTGCCGAGAGTATTATCTCTTTTTTAGCGAAAAAATCTGTACGAATGTTATCTTTGGAAACGGATACTCCGTATGCCCTGTTTTCCGAATCTATAAGTATTTTTCTCACGTGCGTTTTTTTCAAAACGTACAAATTAGTCCGATCTCGAATAGGCGATAGATATGCTTTAGCAACGTTTTGCCTAATACCGTTTTTTGTTGTCGTTAATACCTTTCCTATTCCCCTCGTTATGTTGGCGCTGGTATCTCTTATCAAAGGAAATTTCAATTCTAGAGCGGCGCGAAGTAAAGACTCTTGTAGTACTTTTACCGGTTTACGAATTGTTTCGGGATAATGTTCTACATTCAAGTAACCGTTATCGTTGTGAAAATCGTTTTTCAAACATTCAACTTTTAGGTTTTCAATTTTTTTAAAATAAGGTAACAGACTATCCGAGTCCCAGTTAATATTACCAAGTTCTTTCCACTTGTCGTAATCTTTCGTACTTCCTCTGACATATAACATGAAATTTAACGCGCTTGACCCTCCCATAGTTTTTCCGCGTGGACAGTAACATTTTTCATCTAACGAACCTTCGCAAAATCCGGTTGACTTTATAGAATCATATTCCCAACTTGTATGCGGATTGAATGTGAATGTAGCGGTTCCCGGTACGTCGGATTCCAAAGGCGGATCATCCCCCGCCTCAATTAGCAAAATATTCCATTTTGAAATTTCGCTCAATCTGCTCGCTACAACAGAACCCGATGAGCCGGCACCAACAATGATGAAATCAAACTCTACTCCGCTTTTTTGAATCGTTTCAATATCGACAGATTTTGGATAAGGTGTTGGAATATCGCAGGGAGCATTTAAAAGCATGGTTATCAACTGGGTTACGAGCATACTCAATGCACCATTGCTTGAATTCATGCATGTTTCGTTGAAATTGTTCGCCAGCATCGTCATCCTACATGAAAAATAAAATTTCCAACTATTAATCATATTTTTTCAGCAATGAACCTCGATTAGTATGGGTGTAGGAACCTAAGTACCTACTTAATTAAGACTATAATAAAGAATATAGCAATAGCATCTATACTTACAAAATAGGTACAATTTGCATTAAATAATGGTTTTAAAATGTTGAAAAAATGAGCCATGAATAAGCATATTAGAAGTACACCAAGGTAAACATACCTATTCACAGTAATACGGGTCAATTTTTAAGTAAGGTAGATAAGTAGGTACATACGGTAAGGTTTGGCGTAATTAATAGCCAGCCACCTGCCACGCAGCCAAACGATTTACTCACGTAGTCCCTTCAATGTTACCCTAGAGGTAAGTTTTCACCTCTAAGCCAAGAACAATACCAATTTTGGAATATTTCAAAAGTAAAGCTAGCTTGAAATCGCATAAAAAAATAACAAAATGAAAAATCAACTTTTATTTCATAAAATATTTCTGGACAATTCACGCGCATTATAGATCATTCGTTAATTAACTAAACATTCTACTTTTCGAAAAAAAATTTCTCAAAATTTAAAATTTCGTTCCAAAAAACGAGAAGAGATTCACCTCTTTCCTCTCCAAAACGATAATACAGAAAATTACTTTAGAAATGGCTCAATTTACTCACCTATTAATATCTAAACTGAGTACCTATACCTACATATACATATAGGAACTACGCATAGAATAATGAATTTTAAAAAGTGAAAGTAATAACTCACGAAATTAACGCGTAGAATAAATCTCTTGATGTTGTATTCTCAATTAAGATATTTTCAAACAATTTTGAAATTTTCAACTAATTTTTCAGTGACGTCTCCTAGTATTATATCAAAATACAACTATTGAACGATCGATTATGCTATTACAAGCCACGCAGTGTGTAGGAACCGGTCGGCACACATGGAACGAGTGAAACGTGATATCTTCATTTATACTAGACTTGTTTTGCTTTTATTATTCAATTAGTATTACCTACTCACCGTAGATTAACATGCAGCAATTCTATAAAGTAGTACTTACGTCAATTCATTGGTTGCCTACTGAGCCAACTACCGCCCGCCACCTACCGATAGGCGATAGTCATCGTCTGTCAGTCAACTTTGACGTACATCAGATATCACTGCGTATGAAGCGGTGCGATAAATGTATGTAAGTTAGGTAGTTAGGTAGGTACTAGAGTCCTATATGTACTATGTAGTAATAATACCCGATACCTCTACTATTTAGTGGCGTGTAAGTACAAATTATACTTGTACCATTAAAAACTTTTTAAAAATTATAAATATCCTATACTGGAAAGAAAACAGCGTTAACTTCAGAAAAAAAATTCTCAAGCTAAGAATCTTTCAAAGTCTTACCTATACCTACTATATGCCAATTTTGGAAAATAATGCCTTTAGGTTTTTGCTAAGCTTTCGCTTTCCTGGATAATAAAATATCAAATTCAAATAAAAACAATAATAATTGAGTATTATTATGTAAACCTACTATTCAATACTTTACCCATCACTTCAATTCAAAAGTCTAAACCAAAAAAAAATTTTTTGTTATTTTTGAAAAAATACTTTATGTTTTGAACTTTTGAACCACTTCGAACTAAATTTTACCAAAATGCTGCAAAATGGACCAATAGTCCGAATTTGAAAACTAATCACTAAAAAAAATTTGCATGGTTTTTAATTTTTTGCAAAAATAAAAATTTATCAAATTCCATTTTCTATTGTTCAGAAACGATATTAATATTCTAATGTTGAAAAATCTTGACAAAATCATAAACCGCGGTCAAATCAAAATTCAAAAATCAAATCTTGTTGAGTTATTATTATTTTTTTTTTTAAATGTAAAAAAAACAAACAGAAAACAGCAACGTACTTGCAGTCCCATTTCATTTCATCGGAACACAACGCCCGTAACCAACCCGTAACCAAATAAAGTGAAAGAATGAATGGCAACGTTGTATCAATTATTGTGTTGATAATTGATAATTTATTTATAAATTGATAAATAAAATTTTTGATCAAAGAAATTGATACACGTCAAAATTTTGATACTTATTACAATAACAATTACATACAATGTGAAAAATTCAGGGTGTCACTGAATTAATTCATTGAAAATACACGCCGATGTATTTTTACGACAAATATCGACAGCACTAAACTCGGAGAAAGTTGAAAACACTGATAATTTCTTCAAACTGATTATGTGTCACATATTCTAATTCTCAGTGTAATGCATATGGTATTGGGAACATTTTGTAAGTATAACCACTTTTTTGATGTATTTTGGATTATTTTGATCAACGTTCGTTTAATATTTATGTACTGGTATTAACGTTTATTTCATAAATATATTTTCAGCTATTTCGACATGAGTACATTTTATTCGATTTTTTAATATTTTGAATCACAATTTTCACCTATTCATCTGATTTCGCTATGGGAGGAAATAGCAGTTCAGAATTCGATTCAACTGGTGACCTAACAGATAATGATTCACTTCTGTTGTTCGCCGGGGAATTACCTATTGCTGAAGATGATCAGTTTTGGGATACTTTTCTTACGTTCACCTTAAAACCTCCAACAACCAGGTAATATAAATCGATCAGCAATTGAAAACATTTCCGCAAACAAGTTAATTAAATATATCAACTTTCAGGGAAATCGACGAAGCTATCAGTAATCGATTGAAACCTGTGTGCAAAATGTTATTTATGAATAATCTAAAAACTGGAAATTTTGCTGCATTATTGAAGTATATTTTCAAACATTCTGCCGTCAACTGTTTAGTTTCGTCTGCATCTGAAAATAATGAAACGTAATGGCTAATAATTATCTATTAACTATCGATGTGGTAATTATTTAAAAACTGAAAAATTTGTAGCGCAAACATCACGAGATGTTGATTTTTCAACGCTCTTTTTGTGGCCAGATGTTTCTCAAAATATCTGATCGAACACACAAACGAAGCTGAATTACTGAATCATTTTTCTCCCAATCTTGGTATGGCAGTCGTTCCTTTTGTTTTCCCATTTATTTTGATTTACTTGTTTTATTAATCATTTTAATTTTGAATCTAGATCATTCAAAAGATGAAAATTCTCAATTAGTGAGTTTTCAAGAATATATGCAAATTTTAGTGAATGTCATCATCAAACTACCAGTAACGTAAGTTGAATAATTTTAACATTTAGATACATATTTTCAAAATCAAATTTGCTTCATCTTAAAATTGATACTCAAATATGTACATTTGATTTCAGCGACTGCACGTATGAGCTTCATATAGAAGTTATCAATTCGTTGCTCATTTTATTATCAGTTCCATTGTTCGCTAGCGTTCCTGCCAATCAGTATGCGTCTTACAGGTGAGAAAAATTCACAGATTCTTGATTCGTTTCCGTTTTCTGCCTAATTATCATACCTAATTTATTTCTTTTGCTGTCGAAATTAAGATTCATGATGGAAATTACGGAAGCGAGCACACTATTGAAAACGTTACTTCAGCGTTATATTGAACAACCAAAGAGGCCAGTCAAATCTCCTAGTAATCTTTTTTATGAACTAGCTTGTAAGTATTTGAAAAGAATGCCGATTATATTTCTATTTTGTATCTGATGTTAATTATGGGAAAACATGATTTGTAGCAGATATTTGGAATTTTTTCGCCTTTCATCGACAAGATGAAGAAGAAACGATTTCACCGTTAGCTGATCATGCGGTTTTATTAATGCTAGTTTTAATCAATCATAGTTCCCCTACGGTAGCAAATCCTTACAGAAATGCGGTATCGTCGTATACAGGTATATGCAAGTGAAACGATAATATATTCGAGTAAGATTCGTCTGTAGAATTGTGATAAATTTTGAAAAATTTCAGCGAATGTCAATGGTTTGTATGAAGTTCTCTGTCAGACGATTAAGTCGGAAGAAAATACGCTACTATTGTATCACCTACTTCACTGCAACATCAATTTCAAAAATTATCTTTTGGCTCGGTCTGATATTGAATTGATGGTAGATACACTGTTCGCCATTCACGATTATGAGTAATGCACATATTTTTGATTGTACCTATCACTTCTTATAGCTTTTACCAATTTTGAGGCGAATTTACAATGCGGCTGATAACAACTGTCATCACATGTATATGTCATTGATTATTTTGTTAATTTTGACTGAAGATCAGTTGTTTAATAAAACCATCCATAGTATGGTAAATATTATTTTCCATTTTTCCATTATTATCATTTTGTGCAGGAAAAGTTTCGATTGTCGCGTCATATCTGAAAGTTGAAAATTTACTGTTACAGGTGCTAAAAGGTATTCCTTGGTACACTGAACGTGTAATAAACGAAGTATCGCTTGGTGGATTGATTGTACTGGTGACTGCTCGAACAATTCAGTATAATTTATTGAGAATGAGGGTGAGTGATTTTCATTAATGAAAGTAAAAATGAAATTAACTCTCGTACATATTTTACATAATATACATATGTACTTTTTTGATATTGAATTTTCTTCTTTTTTTTCCTGTAGGATAAATACCTGCATACCAATTGTCTAGCATCTTTAGCAAACATGTCGTCGCAGTTTACAAATTTACATCCTTACGTCTGTCAGCGTCTAATAAGTTTATTTGAAGTTCTTACAAAAACGCATTCTAGAGCCAACGTGGACGTATGTATTTCTTTTTTTTTCTACTTTTATTGTCATCAAACATTTTTAATCGAATAAGTTTTATATCATTTTTAGGTCATGGCTGTAGAAGAAGCTATAAGAATTATTCTAGAAGTTATTAATTCGTGTTTAACGCATCAACTAATACACAATACAAATTTAGTGTATACGTTGTTGTACAACAAGCATGTCTTTCAGCCGTTCAGAAATCACGAAGCTTTTCACGATGTCATTCAAAACATCGATTTGGTATTTTCCTACTTGTTATAGATTTTATTTAAATTCCGATTGCAATATTTTTCCATCTCGATGTTTTATTCAAGGTCATCACATATTTTTCTAAAAAACTGGAAAAGGAAAATGAGCAAAGTAATGACGTGAATGAAATTTTGGAAAAAGTACAACGCTGGTCGTTGCAATGGCCTAGAGATCTTTTAAAAGTACGATCGATGTTCTTCGTAATCGAATAACTTGCGCTTTTATAATTTATTAATTTTTTTTTACATGTTTTAAACAGAAATTTCCCGACCTGAAATTCAAATACGTAGAAGAAGAACGACCCGAAGAGTTTTTCATTCCGTATGTATGGTCTTTAGTGGGTAAATCTTCGGGAATTTACTGGAACGCTGCTTTGTATAAACTGTGATAAGTGTTATTGTGTTACTTTGTTTATTATTGCGCAAACCTTTATATTACATGAGTACGTCTGCTTAGGTACGTTGAAGTGGTAATTTTATCTAGATACCGAGATATTTGATTAATCTGTTATGTTTGTTGAACGAAAAATAATATTTTATTTCATTAAAATGTATTGTCATATTTTAATAAACTATTCCATTTATAAAATACGTTTTAGCTTCGTTGATTTATCAGCTCGGTATTTCTTCAACTTGCACGTCCACGAAAACAAAGTCGAAACTAATTAAATTTATTATTGCATCAATTGGTTTACAGTTAAACTACATCTTAATTGATCTTATTCCAAGATTTACTAAAAAAAAAATATATATATCGATAGAAATAATTTATTTTATTACGTTTAATGTTTTAAAAACGTAATTCCGCGCAGAAATTAAGTTCAAAGTTTGACTACCATCATTTGGTGAATTTTTGGTTTTAAAAAAAAGAACGACAGTAGGTAAGGTACAATTTATGTTTTATTGTTCTCCGAAGAGAAACAACATTCACGTTACCTCTCTAGTCCTACTCCATTATGGTAGGTAAGGTAATTAGCTATGATACAAAATAATATAGCAGAAGTAGAAATATTACAATTCTACTTCATGATGAAAAAAAGTTTGCTTACCTACTTTTAGCGCACTTGTGTTTTGTTCGTAATGTACAATAATTTACTTTTATTTTTACATCCTTTACAATTAAATTACAAAATTTACATTTTAAACGTTAAAATTTTTTGATTTGAAATAAATAAGCTTTTTAAGCATTAGGTAATTCGCATTCTATATTTTAAGGAAGATGATACAATGATTAATCAACACAATATAAGAATGATACAAACAAATAAACAAACAAAAAACCAAACTCCCGTAGGAGTTCCATTAACACGAGTAATATGGTAGAAAAAATGAACGTACATACAGTATGGGTAATGAATACAATACTTCCTACATATAAAATAGCAACAATTCTTTCAAACGAGAATTTCATTCCTTCTCGTTGAAACAGTAGATAGTACCTATAATAGTCCGGTAGAAATAGAACCAAAAATGAATGCCCTGACCTCAAACTAATAGGTACAAAACGTTTTTTTGATTTATTATAAAGAAGAGGGTCTACTCCATCATATATCCAAAAGCCTCCCCGAGCCTCCCCCCAAAAATCAGTTTTTTGCTTTTTGCGAGTCAGGGTTCAACTTTATGGAGAAAATCATCTC
>FIZT01053488.1:0-14723 GCA_900065295.1 Paracoccus marginatus
CTCTAGAGCATGCTCAGCTGAGCTCCAGAGCATGCTCAGCATGCTCTAGCGCCTATCTGGCTACGGGTCTGCAGAGCTGTACCATACTTACCGCCACTGGTTCCAGTCCAGTTTTAGTTTACAGTTTTCAGTTCCCAAGTTATTAGTTCCAATTCTATTTCTATGTAATTTCAGTTCCAGGTCCAGTTTTTCCCTTCCAGTTCCAATTTTTTTTTTCGTTTTTCCCCCCTCAGTTTTCAGTTCCAGTTCCCCATCCCTGGATTTCATTTTTTCGATTTTTCATTAAATTTTATTTTTTTTTAAATTTTATCAGCCTTCAGCTTTGCTTTACAGTCTTGATTGAAAAGGTGATAAAAAAAGTGGTAAAAGCTTTTAGTCCAGCTGGAACCGGTTCAGTTTCCAATTCTCACAATTTTTAGCTCCAGTTCCAGTTCCAGTTTTTTCAGTTTTCAGTATCAGTTCCAGTTTTCCATCCCTGGTACACGTCGACGTCAACCACTATGCGACTGCGTGGGTTAATTCTACATAAAAAGTCAGCCACCTGTTTGATAAACTTCCACCCGATGTCGCAGCTCTTGGAAATCGAGTCGCGAGGCTGAAATGCGTTAGTCCTAAATCATAATTGGAAATGTGCATTGCAGAATGAGAGGCTTGGGTCAGAATTTTGATACCTGTACCAAATTTGAGTGTGCAAGGCGTCAAATTCAACTCAAATTTCGTTAATCATTTTATCAACGTTATGGGATGGGTCGTGTGGTACAGTGGGTTCAGAAAACTAACTGCCAAAGCCGCTTGGTACCTGTGTAAAACGCTCTTCTTGACCTAAGGCACCATCTATTGGGATAAAATGTTCAACTAAAGGATAGGTATTTTGCTTTGTTCCCAGTGTCCCATGTGGCACAATAGGCACACATTACCCTCTGTTGAACATTTTCAATTCCGATAGATGGAGTTCCAAGCCTTCCCCCAAGCCACGAGGACCCTTCTAAGCAGGTACTAGGCGAGTTTGGCACTTTCGTCATTCGTGGTTTTGCTGTTTACGCTTTGAGAAGACGACGTAAGTGCAACGTAATATGTAATATTATCAATTTTACTCTTCCGTTTACACCTGAAATATTCTGTAGGTATTACGTCGAGATGTCATTGTTGGGTTTACTGGATGAATTGAGAGAGGAACGCGTAAGTTACCTGATATGTCATAACTTGAATTATAATATTTTACATAATGGTCCACGAATGGTCCATGATGTAATTATGAGCTGCATGTTGCATCATTAGCTGCCTACTTATATGTAATAAATTAGATTTTACTGAGAGTGATTTTATTGATATAGAAATTGCGTCGGGCTGCCGAGGAGAAAATAAAACAAGCAAAAGCTGATATCGAACGATACAAAGCTGATACCGAACGATACGAAGCTGATACCAAACGAATCAATGCTTCTATCAAAGCCATACAGGCAGAAGTAGCTAAATCGAAAATAGAGATAGATATTCATAATATTCACAAACGTTTGGAGGCGCTGGAAAAGGTAGATAAAACCTACTGTTCACTGAAAATCAGTTAAACTTGGTGTTGAACGCAGTTTGTTTATCACGTGAAATTACTTTTGTGGGTTTCAGGCGAATGAAGCTGCATGTAGTTGTAAGGGGAAGACTACTACGACGTGTACCATCAGTTAGTTAGAAAATCTCCACAGCGCCCACGCGCCCAAGGTTGGTTGGTTGTTTGTTGGTTATAAAGATGTTCTACTACTTATCTACTTACAATATCTACCTATGCATTGGCTGTGTAATGTAATTTGTGAAGAAGCATATGAATACACGTTATTTTTAATCAGTTTTAAATATTTTGTAACATTTCATTCTCAAACTTTCGACCGGCGATCAGCCAAAAACAGACGACTACGTACCTATTTCGATGGAAAATATTCGCAGGCAAAATCAAAACACGCAGTCTCTATTCGTCTTAATCTTTAATTCAACCATTGCTTCGTAAAATTAAAATTAAAAGTAAAAAAACCGAACGTTATCGTGTGGAAAATGTATTGAAAACTTTAAGTAAAATAATACACGCTTCTGTGTCGTGAAGCGTGAACGAGTGACAAAGAATCTCAGAAAATCGAGTTTAAATTAGGTATAGGTAATTAAATCACTCGAACGATCTCGGTAAGTGACCAATCTTGTATGAAGGTTTGGGTAGATATAGGTAACGTTTTGTATTCGTTATTGAAATATTTAACATTTTCAATTTTTTTATTTTTCACCAAGCAAGCATAAAATTTTCAAAAATTTTGGAGTGATCGAAAACAGGCTGTCAAAAAAAAATGAAAACTGGCAACTCATCGTATAGAGCCCGCACAGATACGTTACATTTCCCACGGTGCTCTGGTGGGAAGTACGGCGTTCACGGGTCTACGTTTTTTACACTAGGTATTTATAAAAAATACAAAATAACATTAAACAGTTTCAAAAATCTTGAGAATAAAATAAATCAAAGAGCATGAAATCGAACTAGAAGGATGAAAAAAAAATTCTTTGGTAAAAAAGTCATATAGGTGGCACTTGAAACATTTAAAGAAGTTGGTCGAACCGTGATCTATTTTTTTTAGGATTTAGTCGTAAACTGTCAATTTTCTAAGATTGCGGGAAATCAATGATAAATTTTGTTTTCAAGCATTTAGTCTACTTCGGTTCAATTTTACCTACGTTTGATGGTCTTGAAACGTCATTTCGACTGAAAAAATTGCTGGATCAGGCGGACAGAATCCTTTATGCGAATGCAATCCGACGTTGATTTTGAACTAAATAGGTACCTACGCATTAGTCAATTTTCTTCAAATCCCAGAGGATCGTCCAAAGGTCTAATGTAAAAAAATGAATTAAAAAATCGAAAATGCGTTTAATTAGTGTACCTAAGCATAGGTATCTAATCCATAATTTAGTCAAGGAATTAGTTTTGACGATAGACGAGTTACAAACTCATTCCAGCGACGGTTAAAAATCTCCATAGCTTTCTTTTTCTGATTCTCATCCATACTAGAATAATCAATCGAATTGAGCGCAAGTTTCTTCAAAGCACGTAGGTCAGCACGTTTTGACATAATACCAACAAAGGCCTCGTAAAAATCGTAACTAAGTCCTTGGACACCCCAAATTGACGGATCATCGTTGGATACGACGACCGGATAATTATCCGCGAACAAGGCACTGGCTGGATGATTTCGCAGATCTCTAACCAGCGCGAGTACTTGATTGGAGATCGGAGACACCTCGATTGCAATACCCCTTGCTCTGACCAGCTCCATAAGTCGAGGGTGTTTCAACAATGCGAACCTATCGACGATGGAATGAATGTGTGGTCTCATAATTCATGAGCACAAAAATGAAGCTTTGAACGAAAATATTAGGAGAAAAAAAGTGTTACCCGTGACCGATCCTTTTAGTATTGAGCATTACGGCATCGATCAAATTTTCGTCAATGCTCGTTCCGTACCAGTTGGTCTCACCAGCGTGGAAAAACATGGGCAAATCCTCACCAAGTTTTCGCAATATGCTGGCGAACTTGATAAGTGGCTTGCCTTTGTATTCTTGAGTGATTATATCGAATCCGGCTATGAAATCGGGCAGTTCCTTTTTCATAAGTCGGGCTGTTTCTAGGTGCTGCTCTAGTTCGATCTCGCTACACTTGCGTGATACCGAGTAGATCAATTTTACACCGACGAAGTCTGGGTGATCCTGCAAAAATCTACAAAACGATAAAATTTTATCGCGTAAAAATATTTACGAAGTTGTGAAAACAGTCTTTACAATTATACTTGCCTATCAACCATTTTCTTATAAATCCTTGCAGCTTCCACCGTCCCATACTCGTTCCCATTTAGATCGTATAGGTTTGGAAATTTCGTGCGAATTTCCGCGTATAGAATATTATCATCGTAAAACTCTACAAGTCCTTGGTAAACGTAATCTTCATAGACTGGTCTAAAATAACACAAGTTTTCATTTTTTCAAACGTAATATCGATAATTTAACGAAAACTGGAGCTTCTTCATCTTACCTATACGTTATTATTGGATACATAAAGTTAATAATAGACAAGAATTTCTGCCAAGCTTCTTCTACACTGCCATACTCCCGAGAATCCATCGTCAACTCCTTCAATATCATGGTGTCGATATCTACGCCATCTTTTCTGATATCCTCAACAAGTCTCCACTCACACTGGTCGTCGGGGTTTGCGAAAAATTGTAATTTCAACCTGCCATCGATTTCACAAGCGTAGAGATTCGGCCGGTAAGTAATGTTGGACACCATGAAATCCGCTGAAACGATCTGCGCGTTATGAGCATGCAGAACCGAACCTTTCGGCATAGCTTTGATTATCTTGAACACTACCGATTGGCGAATTTTTTCTGATACCAGTAGGAAGTTTTGGGATGGCAGAAACTCGGTTAGATTCTCGCAGGCTGCAGAAAAATGTACGATACGCTGTCATTATGCTCATTTTTCAAGAAAAAGGAGATGGACATGATTAAGTATTTTTGGGATCAGCGACAAGTTGCTGCTTTTCACCAGAGTTCAACTCGTTTTCCAAAAAATGAAGAAGAAAGGATTACCCGTCGGTATAGGTTACTCGTATCTTTGATCAGAACAATCCAATGGACAACCGACTTTATCAGACTAGAATACCTACCATACCTACTCATCATCGCTTTGAGAAAATGTTGTTTTTTTTTCAATTGGTAGATACTTACGTTCAGGTCTTGGTACTAATTGTAATCGCAAGTAGTAAACTTTTAAAAATACGTGGAAAAAATAGGCAATTACCTACCATTATCAATCTCGTTTCGTTTAGCTTTCATCAATATTTCGTTGGCGACTATTTCTCCAGCCTCGAGGACGAGATCACCACCCATCATTCTCATCTCTTCATTTTTCACCAAATTTTCTCGTTCTTGCCAGTAATCACTGCTGAATTTATTTATAACAAAATATCGAAAATTCACAATGACCAGCGTAAATACCAGAACCACCGAAATTACTGTGTAAGATAACATTGTAGATAAAAAGATCAATTTTTTCGAACAATACGAATGAATTAAATCAGTATCTACCGACACTTTTTACGAATTGTATGGTTTACGGTAGGTAACTGATACCATGAAAACTTTTTTCGCACAATTCGCGAATCTTAATCTGTCAGAAAATAACATGACCTATTTGAAAGATAAAGTATATAGGACACAGGTATAGTTTGCGAAAAATAATCTGAATTGGGTACTAAAATTTAGAATTTGAAACCAGATATGGTACCTGCATCACAAGATAATGCAAAATATCAAAGAAGCAAACAGAGAACAGAGGGTTTTTTTGATAAAGAAAATAATTCACGAAAGTAATCTCAGTCATAAAAATTCTACGTTATCAAAAGCGCAAATTTGAAGAAGACGAGCGCAATCTCGTAGAAATATTGACCAAATGAATTGTTAATTGCAAATAACAAATTGACAAGTACAGATTTGACAATAAGTATATACTTATCTACATACGACTTAAAACCCGTTTATTTATTCTTATCAAATGGGGTTTTCAACAAATTTTTCATTAAATAAAAAGAAAATTATTTGAAATTTTTACAAAATCAAGTTCTTGAAGAAATATGCAATATTAAAAAAATTATACTTATTCATTCTCAAGAAAGTTGAAGAAAAAAATTACCTAATTGAAAAAAATTTCAAACAAATTAAAAAATACAAAAATCTTGTTTTTGAAAAATTGGTACCTACTTAAAAAAAACTGTTTAGAATCAGACGATTTTTCAAAAAATTTTAATATTTAAAAAATTTTAAAGATCAGAAAAATTGGCAAAAAACCATTGAATATTCATAGTGTTTTGTTTTATTTTCAAAAAAACAAAAACAGTCTTCACTCACATAATAACTAACCTCTTATTAAAGACCCGAGAAATTTCCTGAAAGCTCCAGGGATATCCATCTATGTAGGTGTACGTATTAGAGAAATAATAAAACATTCTAAAAACAGAATTTGCGATAAAAATAACAGAAAAACACGCTTTTATTTGAACGTGAAAATACGCTCATTACAATTACAACCTTAGCTTACATAACAGCGTAAAACGTAATAGAACAAATAATATACGAAGCCTTCGAATGTAACCTAGCTCGTGTTCAAGAATACTTAAGCATTAAAAATGTCTTTTGGAAACTCATAGTTAGGTATGCCATTTCAGGATGTGCTGTTTCAGTTCAAATTTTCTCGCAAATGTTTTATTGGTACATTCACTGCACTGGAAAGGTTTTACTCCACTATGCACGTAGCGTTTGTGAAGGTATAAACTGGACTTGCTGGCGTAAAAACGATTGCAAATGTCACATTGTACACCTAACATAAAAATGAATAGAAACAAACAAACAAATCTTCATGATCAATAAAATGAAAGATGGCACGGAATTTTCAATCGTTTTTCACTTACTTGGATCTTTTTCGTGCTCATCAGCTGACGATGAGTTATCAATGATGGCGTTAGCTCGTGGTTTGGGCGACCTTTTCTTCCTGCTTCGGCGAGGGTTGAAACCAAGTTTTGTACAGGTCCTTTCTTCGGTATTTTCAGCAACTTGAAATAGGTATGTAGGTAAATTAAACATTTCCCTTGCTTCGATAGAATGATTGGTTGTATTTGTTTTCTCAAACATTTACTTACTTGAGCGATATTTGGTTTTGTTTTCCATTCTCGACGGCGACTCTCCACCTGTATCGCTCATGTCACTAGATGATGAAGGGCTTATTTTCAGGACAAAATCCGTACTATCAGATGTATTTTCGACCATCATATCGAACTCCGTCGTCGGTTTTTCATTCTTTAGCGTATAAGAAGAAAGGGCTTTTTCGTACTTCAAGAGAATGAGTTGCAGTTTTTCTGCCAAGCAATACAACGAGTCTCGTTCAGCTTCAACTTTTGAACGTAAAGCTTTTTCATCGTGTAGTTTTTTCTCGTTTTCCTTCAACTCTTCGTTGGCAGTTTGTAACCGGACTTCTAAACGAGTACACTTCTTTTCAGTCTCCTTCAGTTCCAAATTCAATATTTTTATTTGCTGACCATCGCGGCTAGAAAGCAAAAATGAAACGAGACAAAAGTTCACGATAGATAAACGGTGCCGCACTAATGAAACCAATCATTAAAGCATATAATAGTACTCACTCGAGTAATTCTTTAGCCATGGTATCTCGTGATGACATTTCGTAACGTTGAATCGAGTTGCCTCTCTCGGATTGCGAATGAATTGGATCATTCTTATTCATCAATAGATCGTAATTCTGTGTGAAATTTTCGTATAACGAGTGTAATTCCTTCATTTTAGCACGATCGTTATCCAAACTGCATCTAAGACGTTCACATTCTTTCGACTTCTCTGCGAACTGCGTTTTAAGCTCTTGTTGATTTTTAATCAAAGTCGTGATTGAACTGAAAAATACCAACGAGTTAAATTAGAAACACATTTTCAGGTGGAATGGAAAGTGAAGAAATTAGGTACTTGAGATTTTCTTCGAAGCAACTATAACTATCCGATAGATAAGTAATATCTTTAGCTACTTCTTTAGCTGCCATGATTCAAATCGAATTTCGACAACCGCTATAAGCTATTCAAATGAATTATCCCGCACCGAAGTACATACGAAAATAATTGACCATTCATGAACGAATAAGTGCTTAAATACTTGCTCAGTGATAACCATAAGACCGAACACACGGAACTAACATTATTATCAAAATCAACATTAAACTCATAAACGTAAACTGGCACTGGCGGCCGGCGGCATGCCTTAGCATGTCTCACCAAGTTACATTAGTTTAGTGGCAAGTTTGGGTTTGTAAGAATACAGCTTTATGTCCTTTCATACGAAAATTAAGTGTTCAAAAAACATTGAAGTTATCCGTTTGGTCTCGGAGACGATAAGAAACTTAAAAACCATTTGCTTAAAGATGAAATATCCAATAAAAAAAAGTAATCGTGTGGAAAATGTATTGAAAAAAAATTTAAGTAAAATGATACACCTTCTGTGTAGAACGTGTACGAGCGACAAAGAATCTTAGACAATCGAGTTAAACTATAATAAATCACTCGATCTAACCAATCTCGTATAAATTTAATATCGATACGATTCACTAAATCGTGAAATAAAAAGAAACAGCAACGCTAACGCATTAAAATAGTAACAATAAACGCATCGTTTTCTCAGTAACTGGAATAAAAAGCGTAATAAAAATATAATATACACTTAAGGCGAAGCGATCGCCAATCGAGACCATTGAAAAACGCTTAAAAAGATGTTGACGTATTTACAAAAGGAGGAAAAAATAATTTACACGCGACGCGATTACATCACACCTTCTTCGAAACCAACTTTTAAGTATACCATACATACGTGAATGTATTTGCCTGACGAAATCTATTCCAAACTTTTAATTAGTTTATTAATTTTAGCAACTAATTCGTCTTTTTTCTTGATGAAATTATTTTCAGCGTCTAAGAAACCAGACTTGTTGATTTTCCTCGGAATCAACTTCTCAATGTATAAGGTTTGCTGCTGATGGTATAATTCTTTCAACTGTTTATCTAGTTTCTGAATATCGTTGATTTTTTCAACATTATCCGGCGACTCGTTCTTTAGCTTAGCAGCTACTTCGGAGATTTGGGTAGATAACGTTTTGTATTCGTTATTGAAATATTTAACAGCATTGTTAAAGGTGTTGAGATCCGGACTGTATTTGGCGGCGTTGAGTTTCTCGTCAAAACTAAGGAATAGCTTCATAACGCGGTCTTGGTAACTGACGAATTTACCGCATAGGCCCGAAATTCGTAATTTCTGTTCAGCGGCTTCGTCTTTAGATAGAGAGAAATCTAATCGAACCCAGATGATAACGGTGACGAATAAAACGAGTAGAAATCCGATAATTAGTAAAGGTTCCAAAAGCATAAACATTTTAGGAAACACGTATCGTAATTCAAATGTTTCGATGTGGTCTTCAACCAAATTGGTTTTTTTAATGGTTATCACAGGCCGACCTATGGTATCGAGATACGTGTGGTGTAACGTGTCAGGTAAACGTTCGGCCGGATACGGTAAACTTAAATCAATGCTGTGCGATCCTTCCGGTAGGATTATTTTGATTAGGGCTTCTCTCACGACCATGTTATCGAATATATGATCGATTAGAGGCATTTTCAGCAAGAAGTTATCTCCTTTCGTGTATAAATACGTAAACGATGGAATATTGTAGCCTAAAATGTACTGAGTATTCCATCCGCCGAACAACGGGAACCTAGGACGTAGTTCTACTTCGACTGAGTTTTCCAAACCGTACAGATGCGACGTTGAAATATTACCGATTTCGTCTCTGTAGTAGATATCTTGAGCGGTACCTGAAACGAATGAAAATGAAAATTAGTTATTCGTTAATGCACTCTAATAGCAAATCTTAAAAGTATTTAGTAACCTGGTAAAATGGTTTTGAATGATTTAACACTAGACATTCCGCTTTCAGGTTCACGTTGATAATCGTATCGAGAAAACGGCCCCTTCAATGTAGCTCCGGTGTGTTCCAAAGTGATTTCTTCTTCGATCGCAATATTTCCCCAATGAGATACTTCGATTTTACGTTCCAATTTCGAAGCAATCAAGAACGGCGAATTATTTTCATAATGAACAACTACTTCGTGAACAGAATACGGCGGTAAATCTTTATACGGTCCGTATAAGATATGCGAGTCCGAATACGACGACGGTTCTTTTCTGGTGAATCCTTCAACGTTCTTGGAACCCAACGCGATACTCGTAGTCACTTTGGATACCGGGTACGGAGAATAAATGTAACAGTTTCCGATAAATTTAATAAACTGTCTCTGTCTCTGCGTTATTTGAGTCGGATACGGGACTAAGTAATCGATTAACGAGTAGTATACATCGACAACGGTTCGTTTTCCTTCTTCGATCGGATTCTCGAATTTAATCAACCAAGATTTCTTCTTATCTACGGTAACTTCGGTAACAGCTAGAGGAACATCCAAGTCGGATACTCGAGCTTTAATGATGGCCAGTTTATTGACAGATTCGGGATCGACGGTGAATATGAAGTGCGGTATCGGTTCTCTACCGGCATTTTCGAATGATACTTTATTGGTTACTTTGACGATCTGAGATGATATATCGATCAGACGATCCACGTTTATTATTTTCAAACTAGGCGAAACTGTAACGGCGCAGTTCACGTAAACTGTACAAAATAACAGAATAAACTTGGCGATAATTACTTTTTCCATTTTTACGTTATCGAAAAAAACACGTCACTGTTGAAATATACGATTGAAAAACATGAATTTTTAATCGATCGTTACAAAGTAAGATCTAAAACTGATCGCTATTTGTCTAGAATACAAAAACGAACTGTAGTCTTTCTTTACAACACCATTTTGAAGGAATTAATAAATTCATTTCTCGATTAAATTTTTCACCGACAAATTTAAAAACTTTGCTAAATTGCCAACAAAAAAAAATTTAAAAAGACGCAAGCAAATGACTTTCAAAAAAAACCTTTTTGGCCGACATGAAAGAGTATTGCAATTTTCACAACATTACCGTACCTTTACCCGTTTTATTCTCTTTGAGCATGGTTCAAATCAACTCTTTTAACGAGGTCAACACGTGTAAACCTCCCCAATTCAAATTGAGCAGTTCGTTCCTTCGTTCCTTTTGAATTTCTCGTCCTAGTTTAGTTGTGTTCGAAACCTACTCGCGATCGTGTGTTTTCGATTTTTCTTTTTATTAATTTCGTAATTTCGCCGGCCTACTTGTATTGTTTTATGTTATAATTTTACTTAATTATTGATGAAAAGTGAGGTACGTAGTTCTTTATTGAGTAATTGATGTAAGAATGATACCAGATTGTCCGCCTAGGCATTTAATTCATCGTTAAACAATGTTCTGTCTTCTGTTATACAATACAAAAATGGCGGCAATTCGGTGTATTCATTTCATTATTAGTTCACTTTCACAAATTTGTGATTCCGCTAGATAATTGTGTTTTGTTTTCTAATTATGAAATATACTTTGCATTGGACAGATTCAATGTGGATTGATGGATCGTATCAATTATTTCAATATGGAGCGATTTCCAATCGAACGTCTGTCGGCGTCGGTATTGTTACGTACAGATTTAGATTGAATGTTTCGGTGAGTCACGAATTTACAATGTCTGCTTGTTTTATTCGGTTGATTTTTTCGTATTTTTGCCATGATATTTCAAAATATTCTGCCCTATTTTCATTTTATAATTCAAGAACTCCCTCGTATAATATGATACAAAAATTTTCGAACTTTCGAAGTAGGATTATGATTTGTGGATTCGCTTATTCACTAGCCTAACAGCCTAAAGTAACAATAATAAGTAGATACCTATAATATTACGCAAGTTGACGAATGATTTGCATTAACGTAAATATTATTGTTTTGTAATTTATTATTTTGATCTAATTTTATCGAGGAAAAATCTGAGCGAAGCCTACTTGATTTCTTGATTTTTAAATTACGCAAACAAATGATTTCTTGAGTAGTATTTTTTTTTGATTTGATATTTTTGAAAACTGAATATTTTCTTGGTTCGTTTAGATCGGATTAAAAATATTTTAAAATTTCGATAATTTTCCGCTCGTGAAAATATGTTCAGATTATCTTCATACTTTATTCTCTCTTTTCATATTTTGAAAAAAGACCCAGCAGCATGCGTTGGCATGTCTTTAAGTGACAAAAGCCTTTGCCATACGGCGCAATCAAGACAGATTTGAAATTATTTTTGATGGATAACGTTGGCGCTGCTTTCCCCAGAGTTTCGCGATTTATCAAAAGTTATTCGCACGTTGGATGGGAGATAATAGAAAATGAAAAAGTTGACTCTTACAATGCTTTCGGGTCTCTCGGGTAAACTATTTTTGTTCCAAGTTTGCGATAAATTCTTTTTCGCTCGTCCAACAATTACGCTTTGTTTACGGTTCCGACAGCGGCGCTGCGAGGACGTTGAAGTAACGAAAACTGAAAATCAAAGAGAAAAGGGTACTTTGCGAAAAACGACGAGCTGTTCTCTAAAATTTAATGTATTTTTACCCCTGTTTTTAAACGTGTGTGATTTTTTTTTCCCATATTCGATACGAACGACAATGACGAATTTCGTGACAAAAAAACGTTGCACTTGTTCAACTCGAGCGTTAATTCAATGAAGAAAATTCCAATTGCGGTGCGAGTTTTGGCGGTTCGAACACTCCTAACGAAATGCTAACTCGAGTGAACCCGCTGTTGAAAAATAATTCGAGCCATTCCGATTGGAAAAAGTATTAAAAATTTGTTCGGTTATTGACACTTGGAAAAGGGTAATGATTAATGGTGAACTTTGCCTTTAATACGGTAGAACGCGTCTGTGTCGTTTGTCATGATCGTGATACGCGCCAGCTATGAGGCAAAATCGAGCATCGTGCTCGACACTGCGCTCTCGTTTATAGCTTCATTACCCACAGATTTAGCTTTTTTCTTCGATAAAGCGGTTAGCACCGCGCCAGGCGTCAGAACTTTGCCCGAGTTGTGCGGTAATTACGCGTGTAGTCTGCTTTTTAATTCATTACATACGAATTACTACGTCGTTCATACCAGTATGGTACCTATACCATCACATCACAGCAGAAGTTCAGCTTCGAGCTAAACGAAAAACGAGACAAAGTGTGAAGAAATTCCATAATATATCCCTTATTTCGTGAAGCTCTTTTCCGCGCCTGTATAGAAGTTCGTTGACGATGTGGCTAAACTAAAGTGAGCACGTAATGTTCAACGCAAAAAGCTTTGTCAAAAGATGCAAAATTTAACTTCGATAATAGCGAAACAACTCACACATCAAAGAAATAACGCGGAATTCGCAATGACCCAAGGGACGTTTCACTTATTTCTAACCCTAAAATATGTAATATTCGTGTCGCCGTCACGGGTCCGCCACCGTAGCCTAGCTTCATCCTTACGTCGTATAGTCGCCGTTCCACGTAATCGGTTTTTTCACGCGAGCTTATTTTTCTTTAGCTTTTTTGAATGATGGTATTCATGGTGGAGCGAGAGGAGGTATGAAAGAGGTTTTTGAATCGAAAATGTGAGTATTCGAGGTTGTTGCTGGTTTATTTTCTATTCGTAGGCCTATTCTGAAAAATATTTTTTGTGAAAGAAGTATAGAATATACCTACATGTTCACAATTTTTTTTCTTCATTTTTCATTTTTTAAAATGGAAATGAAAATGAAAATTTAAATTAAAAAAAAAAAATCAAAAAATTCATTTTTTTGAAAAAAATTATTTTTTCATGGAAATCAAAAAATTTCATTTTCCAACAAAAATTTAAAAATTTGAATAAAATTTTTAAGTCGTCCCTAAACAAATTGTAAAGTAAGGTTTTTAAATTTCAAATGGACATCGTAACTAGTTCGTTTGAAAAAACATTGAAAACTTGAAAAAAAGAAATCATTTTTTTTCGAAACAAAATTTCAAGTTTCATCTGTAACTTTTCGAACATTTTTTTGAAAAAAGACCATTAATTTATTCTACTATGAAGCTTGAAAAAATTAGAGGCCAGTACTGCAATGCGAATCAAAAATACTTATTTTTGGAAATTATCATTAAAAATGTAATTTTTTGGCAAATATTTTCAAGTTTGAATCTGAAGAACTAATTTTTTTAAAGTAAAAATCGCGAAATTCAGTTTTGTAGCAAAAATTGAAATTACTTTTCTAAAAATAAAATTTCAATTTAAAAAAAAAATTAAAATCAAAAAAGAATATTTTTTATCAACTTGAAATGATCAGTTTTTAAATAACAGGCATCATTTGGGGGGGGGGGGGGGGGGTTTTTTTTTTTAAAAAATAAAAGTTTTTTTTTTTTAAAAAATTTTTTTGGGGGGGGGGGGGTACTTTTTTTTTAGGGTGTTGGTCCTTTTTTAGACTTCGGTCACTTTTCACGTTCAAAAGGTCACTCTGGTCACTTTTCTCCTCAAAAGTCACTTTTTCTTCGCACTTTCAAGCAACGATTCGAATTTTCACGAAAAAATTATTGCTATTTTTCGAAATTTTAAAGAAAAGAATGAAAAACCGATTTTTTGCTGATTTTCATAGGCGTCACTATGCAGGTGTGATGGCGGGTGTTCCCAGATTTTTTTCGAGCCAAAATTGCAATTTTTTATTTTTTTCAAAAATTTTCTCAAAATTTTTGCCCTCTGTTTGCTTGGGTCTTATTATCCCTCATGTTCTGAAATTTTGATTTAAAAAATTATTCACTTTGAAAATGGGCTTGTTGGGCTGAAGCCCCCTCCCCCCCCCCCCCAAATAATGGCCTACCTCTGAATATGGTTTTGACACACTGTATACTCTGAAGATGCCATGATGTCTATGCTAGTTTCAGTTGATTCATCTTTGAAATGTTTACAGAAAACTACTAAAAAATTTGCCCTCTCCCCCTCAAGAAGACTTGAAAGAAAATTGTCTTCGAAAAAATTGACTTTTTGGTTACTTTTTGTTCATTTTTTGGTCATTTTTTGGTCTTTTTTTGCTCATAAAGGCGCATTCACAAGAACTCTGACTAAGGATTAAGAACTAAGAATTTTACGGTAAATACTCTCTATCT
>FIZT01053533.1:0-28413 GCA_900065295.1 Paracoccus marginatus
CGCGCATAACTTTCCTCAGACTCAACCGATTTGAGTGATCAAAGTGGCATTGTAAACAGTATGCTCTCCTAAGTGTTTAGACGTGAACCAACATTTCATCTCATTTAGATCATGAGATATGGCCGTTTGAAGTTCAAAGTTTGAGTGCATTTTAGGGGTGAAAATGGTTTTTTGCTCATAACTTTTCTCACACTCGACTTATTTGAAATATCAAAGTGGATTCGTGAGGAGCTTGTTTATCCGAACGTTTTAAGACCTCAACCAGCATTTTAGGTGAAATAGTTCACGTTCAACTTTATCAAGAAATAATTTTAAATACCGGGTGTCCGGTTGATTCTGGCCCCCCAATGACATTTTTAATGAAAACTTCGTAGGTTGGCAGTTCTGACCAATGTAAACAGATAGCTGCAATGTTGCCAACCTACGATGTTTTCATCAAAAATGTCATTAGGGGGTCCAGAATCAACCGGACACCCGGTATACTACATAATTATAGATTTCGATCAAAAGTTCAATCAATATTTCTTAACAGTGAGTCGGTGTGCCAAACACATTTTAAGAGGTACCTACGTAAGTATAACATAAGTAGGTATGTACTTACCAGTGGTGTGCACGAGTCGAGTTTTTCTCGAGCTTAACGAGTCGAGCTCGCCTGTTAACGAGTCGAGTCGAGTCGAGCTTTTCATGAACCGAGTCCGAATCGAGTCGAGTCAACCCGTGTTTTACAACGCACCTGAAATGCATTGTAATTTTGATTGATTTTGATGCGCAAAGGAGCTGCGTAGTAGCGCATAGCTAACGCACAACGCAGTGCGTAACTAGTTTGACTCTATTTACGTAGACTCGACTCGATTGGACTCGTTCATCCATTTACGTGGACTCGACTTGACTCGACTCGTATCGTATAGAAGCAGACTCGGTTGACTCGAACTCGACTCGTGCACACCACTGGTACTTACATAATATGTGTATGTATAATTATCTAATTATACCTAAATGAAGATTACTTCAAGTAATAAGAATCCAAATAAAAAGTCTTTCCTAAAGGAAAGGGTACAAAGAATTTTGTTCGTTAATAATTAAAGCGGTTTCAACGTGTTAATATTGCCTTTAATGAAATTATTTTCCCGCGGGTTCCCCAACCCTAAACAACTTCATACATACGCACCTCACATTCTAACCTTCTACTAACTAGTTTTCAAGTATAATGACAGTGTTACATTCGTTTTAGTATGTTCGTAACATTGGCGCGAACCTCGTTATTTTTGGAGACTTTCCCCTATAAGTACAACAAGTGTGGAAATGTATTGCAATTTTCGTATTTCGGTGCTGCTATGAGCCTAATAAGCTGCTGTAAGATTTTATTATTTTTTTTTTTTTACCGTAGAATTTCCCAATTCATTTAGAAAATGTATTCGCAGTCTCGGTCACGTCGAATGTTTCGAGAAACTGTCTCGGAAAATACCTTAAAATAGGCCCTTGTTGTGTAACCTTAGCGTCATCAATTATTTAAAAAAGGAATTCAAACATGCCTGTATACTTTCTAATGAAAATAGAGTTATCTCAAGTAAAGTCTTGTTATTTAGTATGATTAAGTCCCATATAAAAATTACTCTCGAGTGTGGCATCTACGTTTGCAACTTTTGGAAATTTTTCTCTTGAGAAATACCGACGAGTTTCACTTTCAACTGACGAAACTCGAATTGAAATTATATCCTTTGCTGAATTTCACCCAGATACAGGTTTGGTAGATAGTGACTTTTTAAAATATATATACCTACCGGTGGCTTACATGACTGTAGTCCCCAGGAGTTGAGAACCAGTAGGTATAGGCATTCAGTATGTTGTATTCGTTGTAAGTATTAGATAAGTAGGTAAGTATGCATTCGACTTTTTTTTTTTGATTGAGATTTTTTGTAGGTAAAAGACACTAGAAAAATCATCATGAAATGGCATAAATTCGTTACCAAATAATACTTACATACTTACCCTACAATTAATTTGACGATTATTTGTTTTTGTATTTGAACGGGCCTGCATTTTTGGATCTATGGTTTTAGTTGGAAAAATGCTTGAAATAACTTCATATATCTTCTGACATATGTACACCGCTCTTTTGTGTTTTTTTTTTTCAGGTATAAGGGTAAGCTCTTAATGATGACGATTAGGTAGGTACGTTTCAACCATAAACGTTCCTTCGAGAGGATATCCTACCTTGTGACTTGGCATTATTTTTTTACAGGCCTTTGGAACTCCAACTGCTTTTGTTATTATTTTAGGTCAATGGAATTTTTCGGTAAAATGGATAGGTACAGTAAAAATATGAAAAATATCTCTATTCTCATAAAATACGAATGAGGTAAAAATGACTCATTTTCCCCCTCATGTCGCAAAATTACTTCAGGATTAACATACTTGAATCCTTATAAGCATTAGGTACCATACGCCACAAACCGTACCCAAAAAACTAAAAAAAAAAAAAAAAGATCATTTGTAATGAAAATAATAAAAAGAAAATTTGTCTTTACTAACTTTTTTAACGCCACGTTTTACAAAACTTAAGAGGTGAAAAATAAATGTAAATATTATCCGCGAAAGGAGATGCAAGAATAAATAACAATAAAAATGACACAGAAGTATGAAAAATGAACGATACACCTTACACCTCGGAAAACCTTTGCCCATAAGTTTATGTTATACGCGAACGAAAAAACAATAATTTGTTTGTTTGATAGTCAACGGCTGCTTGAGCAATAGTGGTTTTCTGAAACAGTTAAAATCCGCACGTTCGCCGTACTTTGAATTTTTCCATATATCACGCTTGCTTTTCCTATCATCGCTTGCTAGTTCGCTACGTGTTTACTTTATTTTTCGGTTGTGAAATTGAACAACCTGTTTCGAATACCTACGTGAAATTTGTCATGATCTCTTGCCACGCATATGATATGAGGAATGAAAATTTTTACATAAAATTATTCTTTTTTGTAGAATTATGGACGAAGAGTGGATAATACGTAATATTATATTCAATATTTATTTTTCTCGTATTATACGTAGGCTATGTTCATTGTCTTCTGTTCTTTTTTTATGATTTATGATTTTTCTCCTAGATTGTATTTGTTCTGAAAAATTGTCAAGGTAACCATACACTGTGATATGTAGGTACCTACTGTCATTTTTATTTTTGGACGTGCAATAACTCAAATTGAAAATTTCCAATTGATCAATATTTCTTCCCAAGTATTTGGACGTATATGTGCAATTTCCAATTTTTTTTCAACGTCCTGTTCTCCTGTTTCAGCATTTTGCTTAAAGTAAGGGTACCTACTAAAAGGTAGCTGCTGTGAGACTGCGACGACTGCCGGAAGGTAGTCCCTTAGAAAAACCACGCATATTTCTGCAATATTGTCGAAGTTAAGCATAATAGTCATAAGATATTGAACGGAGTAATCATTTTTTTAAATGAGGCAGTTCTATAATTAAAATTGTTCTTAATATAGGAAGTCGCATCTTGTTATTGTTTTAGCAGGAATGATTCAAGTTTTTGTATTTTTTTTGCTTTTTATTATTGACATTTTTTTTCTTCTTTTAATATCAACGTGGTACAATATCATTTGGGGCACTATAATTAAGGTGCTGACCATCGGATATTAATTATACTCGATAATCAATGGTATTAAATTAACTATAATACAATACCTAATAGTTGATTGATATTGTACAAAATATTAGCACAATGAGACATGAATAATTTTGCATCAAGCTTGGCGCACACATACACATACGCATACACATTGAACAAATTTTTTGTAATTCAATAATCGTAGGTAACTACATAATATTATTTTCATTGTCATGCATAAATTTCATAACTTTTTGAAAAAAACAATAATTTAAAAGTGTCTATAAGTAGTTAAAACAAGAGTACGATAAATTAAAACAAGACTATGACCAATATAATTTAATGAAACCATATTAACATTCCCTTATTTCATTCTGAGAAAAAAACCTTCCAAAATATAAACCCTAATAAACAATAGTAAAATTTAGTTATCTTCTATTCACGTATTCTTCTCAGTACAAAAACTCCTTTATCTCAACGATGGCATTCGGGTCAACTGGAACAGGACTAGCACATGTTGTCTTCTTCCCGCGTAAGCTGAAACAAATTAAATTAGGTTAAACCAATCAATTTAACAAAGGCATCGATAAAAATAACACTTACAAACAACATATACTGGCTCGGAGATTGAAAATAACGTCACTTTTCCTGGCAAAAGACAATGCTGTATCGTTCGAAAACCATTGCAGGTCGTCGTTCGTTATCTCCATACAATCAGAGCTTTTCTTCGTTTCTTCATTCTGAAAATTGGATAGGTTAGTTCAACCTTCACACTATTCAGATGATGAAGTAGACTGAATAACTTACGCTAAGAAGAAACTCGGTTTTATCATTTCCTTTGTCTATCCATAGTTTAATCCCTTGATTAAGAGCCAAGGACTTATAACAGACGTGGCCCGGCTGTTCATTTCGGATTCCCAAAGGAATGGGATTGTCTCGGGTTGCGTCGACTGGCTCGATCAAACACTCGAGCAAAATGAAGTGCATTATATGCTTGGAGAGAACGAAATTTCGATTCTCTGCAGCAACCTCGTTCACATTCACCTGATTAAACTTCTGTATCACAAACCTTATCTCTTCTGGAAAAAATAAAGACACGTGTAATAATCTTTCTGGGATAGCATAAAAGGGTTAAAGGAAAACCCTCGACACGTTTCTCTACTAACCAGAACTTATTTCTCTTTCCTTGATCACAAACTGTAAGCTGGTTAACAATAAACTCTCACAATTTTGCAAACAAAATGACATATTAAGACAAAATCATCTAACTACAAACTTTGAAGATGAATAAAGACGCAGAAAAAAATAGAAACTGGAAACTGGAAAGGCCAGGAACTGCAGTGTTCACTAATATCCACAAAACCCTGTATTGCACTTAAAACTTTTATAACCCTAATGCTGGGATTGAGTACCGTGCGATTGTATGTACAAATTTAATGTAAATTCTCATCTTGTAAGGTGAAAAATGTATTCTCTAGTGCTGTTCTTCAAGTCTTTTGTTTTTTGTATAAGTAGAGACGTTATATTCTTTCAAACGCAGTTGAATTTTTCAATAGCGCCACCTTCCTTTTTCAACATTTTCAATAATCCTAAAAAGTCGAAAAATATTTTCTCAAAATCAGCAAAATTAAATTGAAAAAACATGAGTTAAGTATTTTCGTAACAGCGATTTTTAATGGAAAAGTTCACCAACTGTTATCGGCTTATCTATCGTAACTATCAATTTGCTATCAATCTATTCTCGTACATAGTTCAAGTGTGTAAGTAGCGCAACTTGTGATGAGCAGTTCAACTACAAAATTGATAAGAAAATGACGCAATGATAAAAAATTTAGAGAAAAATTTCCCGCCTTTCGTCAGTAAGTGAACAGTGATCTGAGTGATCATAACTTCAAATAATTGTTCAAATAGTTTCAAAAAGTTTCAATAATGTTCGAAGTTTCGTTAATAATTAAAGCGTGATTATATATTTAGCGTAATAAATATTTGAAAATTTGTACAGAAAACGAAATATTACTTACAAGACGTATTTGAGCATTCTTTAATCATGAGTTGAGGGTTCGGAGTATTACGGAATTTCAGTATTTGATGCAAAAGAATTCTAAGGATGTTGAAACAATGGTAAGAGAAAATATTTTTGTGGTTCTATTTGATGAAAACCGCAGCTTCTGATAATTTTCATACCTTATACAGCGTCGCAGTCAAGCTCCCAGTCGAGTACTGAAACGAAATCCCGACGAAAAAGATTCTCCGCTACCGAATTCAAAAAAAAGGTCGGCAGCCAATGCTTGTATTAGGAAAAATAAAACGATTGACGTCTTTGACGATGAAGAAAAAGAACAGGCTCCAGTTTCGGCATCTCTTCACGTTAGTAGTCCATCACATGAACTTTGTATTTTATCGAATTACCTTGACGGTGTATTTTATAAATTTACAGGAAGAGTTGATTCGATCTATACTTTCCAAACCATTCAAAGTTCCTATACCTAATTATAGCGGTAACGTAGGATCTCGAGCACTTGGTATTAAGAGAGATGGTGTTAGAACAGCTCTACACGATCCCACTGCACCAGGTGCTTTAGTTTTGTATACTCCGCCTCAACTTAGCGCTCATGATTTACTCAAAGTTGATAAGTACGTCTAAATTACTTTCCTAAATTTATTTAATTTGTCACGTATATTAATAACTGATTGGATTTTCGCAGAGATAAGCAATTAGTTCATGTAGTTGTGGATCCTATTTTGTCAAATATTTTAAGACCTCATCAAAGAGAGGTATCAGTATATTTTGATCAGCGTAAAAATTACACTCCAGTTCAGTGACTAAAACATCGCATATTTTCAGGGAGTAAAATTTATGTATGAATGTGTAACCGGTCAGAGAATAGAAAATGCTTATGGTTGCATAATGGCAGATGAAATGGGTCTTGGAAAGACATTACAATGCATCACATTGCTTTGGACGTTGATACGACAAGGCCCTGAAGCCAAACCCATTGTCGATAAAGTTATTATAGTTTGTCCAAGTTCATTGGTGAAGGTGAGTTATTTAATTTTGATTTAATTCATTAAAAAAATGTAAATGTATGTATTGAAATTTTTCAGAATTGGTGTAACGAAATAACAAAATGGTTGGGAAACAGAACATCGGCTTTACCAATTGACGGCGGTGGTAGAAACGAAATTATCAATAAATTAAATGGTTTTATTCAGAAAAGATACGGCAGGATAATGCAACCGATCTTGGTAATTTCTTATGAAACATTCCGGAGCTATGCGGATATCCTTCAAAAAGGAGACATTGGTCTAGTGTTGTGCGATGAAGTGAGTACACCCTTAGAAAATAATAAAATGAAATTTTTTTCTAAATAGTATTGTTTTAGGGCCATCGTTTGAAAAATTGTGAAAATCAAACATATCAAGCGTTGAGTGGTTTGCCCACAAAACGTCGAGTCTTGCTCTCCGGAACTCCTATTCAGAACGATCTATTGGAATATTTCAGTTTAGTTCATTTTGTTAATCAAGGAATTTTGGGAACCGCTTCGGTAATAATTTTTCTCCCCCAACTTCTAAGCCACTATTGAAAATATTAATTTGTAGCTTTACCTATTGTAGGAATTTCGTAAACACTATGAAAATCCCATTTTAAAAGGACAAGACTCCTGTGCTACAGAAGCTGAACGAAAAAAAGCGGGTGAAAGATTAGAAGAATTGATCTCATTAGTGAATAAATGTCTGATTCGAAGAACATCAACTTTACTATCGCAATATCTTCCACCTAAAACTGAACAAGTTGTTTGCATTAAAATGTCTGCCCTGCAAACTTCATTATACGAACATTTGATGAAATCTGATGCTGTCCGAAGAACTGTCAAAGGTAATGGTATCAAGCATAAATGTTTTAAAGAAAACAATTCACTTTCATAAAACTTGGTTTATTTCCATAGGAACGGAAAATAAGGTCTCACTGACGGCTCTTTCTATGATTACATCATTAAAGAAATTGTGTAATCATCCAGATTTAGTATGGGATAAAATTTCTACCAATTCTGACGGCTTTGATGGAGCTACCAAACTACTTCCTTCTGAATTTGCTAGTTGGCAAAAAAAGTATTGCTCTTTGTTATTTCTTACAACAATTTGAACAATCTTTTAAAACTTGGAAATTTTTGCAGAAATATTCTAAAAATTGAACTATCGACCAAGCTTATGGTATTGGATTGTATGTTAGCTGTAATAAAAACAACAACAAATGATAAAATAGTATTGGTTTCCAATTATACGCAAACATTGGATTTGTTCGAAAGACTCTGCCGATTACGTAATTACAATTATGTTCGTTTAGACGGTTCTATGACGATTAAAAAAAGAGCAAAAGTAAGTTTTAAATTGATTTACCTTTAGTAGTATTTTTTTTTTTAGTTCCGTAAATTTTTTTAATTAAAAAAAATGATTTCTAGGTTGTCGAATCTTTCAACACATCTCCATCCGAATTCATTTTTATGTTAAGCTCTAAAGCTGGAGGTTGTGGATTGAATTTAATTGGAGCTAACCGTTTGGTCATGTTTGATCCAGACTGGAATCCTGCTAATGACGACCAAGCCATGGCCAGAGTATGGCGCGACGGTCAAAAAAAACCTTGCTTCGTCTATCGATTTTTGGCGGTAGGTATTTTTAATAAGAGAAGATTGATGTTTAGTGATCGGAAAGTTTGAAAATGATTTATGCGTGATTACAGACGGGAACTATCGAAGAAAAAATGATGCAACGTCAAGCTCATAAAAAAGCCTTAAGTTCTACAGTCGTCGACTGTGAAGATGATGTCGCCAGACATTTCAGTTTATCAGAACTGCGATCGTTGTTTCAATTGGAAGATAATACCATCAGTGATACTCATGATAAGTAAGTGCTTACCTACTTACCTTACGCTTGGAAAACCTTTTTTCACGAAATAACTTTTTGTTTACAGAATTAAATGTAATCGTTGTGTAAATGGTATACAAACTAAGCCACCACCTCCAGATAGTGACTGCACCAATGATTTATCCTGCTGGCATCATTGCTCCGATAAACGATGGCTAGTTGATCCTATTTTGAAACAGTGCTGGGCTGCTGGCATTTCTTTCGTATTTTATCAGCACTCGTACAAATATCATGAAGTAAGCTCAGTTTAAACGCATATTTTCAACCTATCTGATTTTTTCTAAAAATTACTACATGCTTTTTAGAAAACTCAAGCTCTTGAGAAACAGAATAATAAAGAAAATGAAACTGTCGAGGGTGATGAAGAAATTGAATGAAAACCAAACACTTAGTTGCTGGACTACTCGTTTTATTTTTAAGTTGGCGTGATTTATTTTGCTCTTTTTTTTTAATGAAAAGTTACCGAAATGACTCTCCTGATCTGTGAATGAATTTTGTGTGCAGTTTAAGTAAAAATTTATTATTGAACTGTGAATATTAATTTAGTATAATTTATTTAATTTTGTATTTTTAAAATCCAATACACGTTTTTTTTATAAACGATTACCTACTTTTTTAAAAAAAATTGTTCGGTGCAGGCAAGGTGCAAGTTGGATATGTAAATAACTAGTAGGTAGGTAATTAGGTATTGGTATTGGATTATTGGATAACAAACAGCATGAAATTAAAATGAAGCAAATCAGTAGGTAGAAATTTTTTTTTAAAAAAACTTTATTTTTATTTATTGATTTGAATGAAACGTAATTATTTGATAATGAAAATTACTTTCATGCTGTTTTGTTAAATAATACTCCCTGCTTCCTTTGAATTTTAGTGAACTGATTCATTTCTTGATTTTAAACAATGATAGAAGTAATTTCTTCAACTGATCTCATCACTTGATGCCTGAAAGTGAATGGAAACGTCTTTTCATACCTTTGGTTTATCATGAAAAAAAAAACATTCGGAGAATGATCAAATTTCCTACTAAATAACTAAAATAGAGTTGCATTTAAATGTGCATTAAGAATTCCTCAACATTAAAATGGTTGCACTGACGCTTTTTCTAACGCAATCAAATTTCATCGTGTTTGTGAGAGAGTGAGAGAAAATGATAGTTACGTGGTAAAGGAAAGAATAACTCATTTCTGCTCAGTTTGCGAATACGTAGCGCCGTGAACAATGACAAAGTATCATTGCTTAATTTATCGTTTATAATCGAGTGGAGGTATTCAGTTTAGTATCGATTATGCTTTATTATTAATAATTAATTGTTTGAATATTATCAAATCAACCCCATTATGAACATTCTGTCAAGTTATGCCTCCCTTTTGAGTTGAAACACGTAGGTTTTCAAGCCAAGTCTCCAAAACATAGTACTGTATTGTACGATCGTATTATGGTGCGAAAGTATATATTTTTGTATAGTCAATAGGCAAATACTCCGTTTAAGTTCAAGCAGGATAGATTTTCACAATCCAAAGTAAAATTTACAGGTATACCTACAATATTCCGTAACGAGGTCAACTCTACACACACAGAACACGTAAGTGAACGATATAATTTGGATTCAGATAATGATTCGTTCGCGACTGAAACGGTTTCGAAACGTACGTTTGCTAAAATGGCAAACTGGCCAACTTTGAACAGCGTCGTAGATCATACACAAGCATTATAATAATTAATAACTTAATATTGAGTGAATTCGCGCAAATCATATCCAGAAACTCCTTAATTGCTAATTGAAAAGATAACCCGTGTAATCTACCGCACCTTTAAAACCTCGTATATCGCGTATTAGTAGTGATTTAAAAGCAATATAGCCATTTTCTGCTTTCAAATTCGACACACAGAAAACGGTAATAATGGCGCCTGAAATATGCGCTAATGCATTGCCACATAGCAACGATAATCTATATAGAAGGTTTAGTAACATTTTAGTAAATAAGTTGGTAACGAAAAAAAATCGAAGCATATTTACGTCGAAACAAAGCGAATAATGCTTAATGCATAATATTGCGTACTAGTAACCAGCACCTTTTTAAATTTTTTTTTTTTTAGCAAAATGAAAATTGAAAATTGCGTTTTGTAAGCCAAAGAAATTATTTGGGGAAATTTTCGTAATAAGCTTATTCACGCTTGATATAAAATACAATATTTTTTGAAGCAGAGAACGGCGTAAATGTGCTACGAATAGTCGATATTATTGCATGTACGTAAATATGTATAGACATTGATTGATAAATATGTACGTAGGTATTAGTTTCATGAAATGGGCCGTGTTGGCTGTACAGCGTCATCTTCGTCATACTCGTATACGTCGTACTTGATAATTATTATTTTTTTCAATACGCTGAACTCCGTTAAATATCGCATTTTTTCCATCATTGAACGACTAAAAAATGTGTGACTTCATTATATTTTTTATTTCCCATTTTTTTACCCCAATGCGAATGCGATGCAACGAAAAAGAGAGAGAAGGGTCTCATTGAATTACATTCCGGAACCACCGGTGACGTCACCATCCGACCTCGTAATTCTTTCGCTTCATGTTGCGTCTTATGTCGTTTATTCTGGTATCGGCGACCATATCGTTTTCTAAATGATAGATAAAGTTCGAAGTTACAACCAATTTTACACTACTTAGCGTAAAATATCCTCATTATAGTCATTGAAAAGGGTAAAGTATAATACGAAACACTATACAATCTTAAACGAGACCATCGCAATAATAGTTAATGTTTAGAATAAAGTATTAATTTAGCATAAAAATTCTCTAAATTATATGTACCTATTCGTGATCGTACTTCGTACTCACGAACAATGCATTTTTTCCCTCGTAATATGCCGCGTCAGCTAATTATTAATTTTTTCAAAAAAAAAATCGAGTATTTTTTGGAAAAAGCGCATGCACCGTGGTTTGAAAATTTTGAATTTCGCTGTTCGCCTCTATCGCATGAAAGACGAACGTTGATTTTGTTGGTCACCTTCAAGTGCATTGGCGTGTGTTTTTCCCGCTGTTCAAACGCCATATTACTTTGTTCGCATTTTACGTACCGCATATTTCTCAACGTACGAGTAAAGGTATTGTTTTGTGGTATAAATTTCGAAATTTTGAAATTTTCACTGTACAATTTATGTATAAAAGCTAAGTGCATACGTAGTCGGTTTATCAATCGAAACATATCAAGTATTCCATCGTGTCTTGACACGTTTTGAGAACCACTTCGTAACAAGTTCCTTTTCAACAAACTGGTTTCTTTCCATTTCCTTTTCGTTGGCTATTGTAATGTACTCAACTACTCATATACATAAATAAGAACGAAAAAACGTTAACGTAAATGGAGAACGAAAAAATTCATAATTTCATCTTAATCTCAATGTTGCAATTTTAAATCGCAAATTGAATTTATTTTTGTCGACTCGACGTAATGTAGTACCTCGCTAGTAGCTACCTACACCTACAGAGATACAATTAATAAGCGGTGATCATTTTTACACAGGTTTGAAAAATTCTTAGATAACGGTTTTTTAGATATTTTTTTCAAGTTTTCGTTTTTTAAATATTTACCTACCTATCTTTATAGTGTAAATTTTTGAATTTTTATTCGAGAAAATGCGGTTTCACCTACATGAAGGCCGAGCAAAAAAAAATTGATCTAAGTACATTCGTATGTACATGTATGTACGTTTGTCTGTATTTGACCTTCAGCACAATACGAAGTTTGTTTTCTCGCCGATTAGTTTCTTCATTATGATTGACAATTTAAACTTTAAATCGAAGTGCGTAATCGTATTCGTATCGTAATTCTCGTTACGTATTTTATTAATGATAAAAATCGATTATGGCGCGTTATTGACGCGATCTGTGGCAGTATCGTGAAATGTCTCATCTCGTCGACGGAAAACAGATCGATAATACCTACAGTGAAAACGCTATTATTGCCAGTAGCCAGTATAGAAGAAATACAAGTTACAAATATACAGTATATCTACCTAAATCACGAATTTTAAACTCATCAATTTTTTCATTTTTTGGGATTATTTTTTACCATCCCATATTACAACATTCGGTGCCCAGCTGCCCATTTGTACCTGTAGCGTACTTGAAAAGTGCTACTTTTTTGATGACTCATGCGTAATATTTGTCTGGAAACCATCATTAAATTATTCTTGATGAAATATGTCAACGACCTGCTCTAACTGGTTACTTTCACGCTCGAAGAATTTCATACCATGATGAACTCATCAGATGAGATTTTTCATGCTGGAATATTTTCACGGATTAATTTCTTCTCAAGATGATTCCATTCTTTGTCTAGGTACTTTTGTTTTGAAAAAGATGTGAAATTGATTCCTTTCATAGATTTTATTTTATTGAAATTCCACTTTTTTAGCCGAATTTGTTTGTTTTTAGAAAATTTCGATAGGTACCTACCTATCTACGGTTATTAAAAAGTAGGTGCGAAGTAACTAATGATCCGAGTTGTGGAATTGTGGATAGGTGCTCCTTTGGTGACCCCGAAACCTACATACGCAGGTTAGGTACATCATATTCATATATTACGCATGTAACGCACATGCATATGTATTTTAGACTATTTGGCTGCGCCTATAAGCCAATCTCGGTCTGATTCTAATTCTACTCCCTCCAAATGAATTCAAATTCAGTTTCATTTCAATTTCTTCTTATTTTCATTCGTAAAAGTTTGGTACGTTCTACTCTCTTTCCTTCAAAAATGTGATGATGAATGTTCAATGTTGCTCTTCGACAGCACTTATCTATTCTATTTATATATTCTGACCAGGCAATTGTCTATATGGTGTAGGACTGTAGCCATTCAAGTTTGATAATGGAAAGGGGTTTACAATGTAACAGTACATATTTTTAGACCATTCTAAACTGACTTCTGAGTAAATTCTAATTCTAATTCTAATTCTAATTCTAATTCTACCTGTTGGAAATTGAATGTCTACCTACATTAGGGTGGAGTGAAATAAAAAACATTCCTTGGATTTTGACCAAATTCGGTGGAGTAGCTTACTTTGAGTGGGGGACATCCCAAAAAAATTTTGAGCTCCCTAGGTGCACGGGGAGGGGAGCAGGAGGTTCCCAAAGCGCACCTCCTTTCGAAAAAAACGCCATTTTTTGTGATTCTTAGCCAGTCAAAATGGGGTGAGAAACCTCACACCTAGTTTAAAAGGTGCAATGTGAGTTTCTGCATCTACCTCGACCATCGCCATCCTTCTTGGATCCAAATTCAGACTGTTACCAGGGGGTCGAAAAGTTGCAGATCGCGATGTTCTGATGTACAGTGTTTATCGGCCATAAAAACATCGGTTGTAGTGACATACCGCTTATTATGACTAATTTCAAAAGTCCCGGCAAAAATTCATAAGACGCAATGTTAAATTGTATTGCTTATAATGACATCAGTTATGAGAACATATCGCTTTTAATAACTCGCTTTTTTGGTCCCTTCATAAAAAAATATTGGATATAGTGACCTTACACCAGAGGTGCCGAGAAGCCATATTCTTGAGGAAGCTTCCTCAAAAAGTTTTTTGGGGGGAAATCCACCCCCACCCAATCAAGATCCCCCCAAATCAAGATGGCCTCGGCACAATTCTCCCCCCAAATCGAGACGGCCCCGGCTCAATCCCCCCCTATCTTCACCTAAATTTTTCGCCCTCGCTTCGCTCGGGTCATTGTCTTCGTTTTTTTGAATTTTTGTTCGAATTCAGTACAGAAAACATGGAAATGAAGAAATTAGGAGCGGGTGTCTGACAAAATTGGGGGAGTGGGGAATTCCTCAAAAGCTTTGGGGGATCTCGGCACCTCTGCCTTACACTAAAAAAATGTACTTTTTCGTAGACTTGCAAACAATACTCTTGCCAACGATTAGGTATTAATGATCCTAAGCATTGACGCGCCAAGACAGGATGTTCTGGTGTTTGTATGGTGAGAAGTACAATAGAGTCGAGACATTACCCATCGCCACTTGCGTTTTTTTGGCCTGTTTGCTTGTAAATCTTATAAAATGTCAATCTCACAATACGACTCTCAGATTTAAATTTCAAGTAATTGTTATTTTTCTGGGAAGGCTCGATTACTTCTACATCTTATACCTAGTCTCTCCGTGTGCTAGTAGTATGCCTACTATGTCTTTTGTCTCGTGAACAGACGTTGTCTGGTCCTCTATCCACGTGTTTTCTTTTGATTCAGTTCATTTCCCCCTCCCCCTCTAAAATACAGTAGTTGAAGCCAAAACAAAAAATATGGTCATAGTCACCAACCGGCTATAGCGACCAAATTTTGAGTTCCCGTCGAGGTCATTATAGCGCCGATAAACACGGTAGATGCGGAAACTAAAATTGCACCTTTTAAACTTGGTGTGAGGTTTCTCACCCCATTTTGAATGGCTAAGAATCACAAAAAATTGTGGTTTTTTCGAAAGGAGGTGCACTTTAGGAACCCCCTGCTCCCCTCCCCGTGCATCTAGGGAGCTCAAAATTTTTTTGGGATGTCTCCCACTCAAAAAAACTACTCCGCCGAATTTGGTCAAAATCCAAAGTATGTTTTTCATTTCACTCCACCCTAACCTACATACATGCCTACTTATGAATTACTTGCGTGCAAAAGTTTTTAAACGTGAAAGTAAAGTTGGATAAGCCGACGTTGATTTAAATTTGATCATCTGTAGCTTATATTATCTAAGCGTGTTCGTGACCTAATTACTCGGCGTATAGATTTCTTTTCATGGAAGTGTTTGCGAGCGATTGACCGAAAAATGAATTACTATTCAGAATTTTCGCTAAAAATTCTAGTTAGGCATTTGAAGACAATAAAATTGTATGAATTTTCAATTACGAAAGTTTGCGGATAGTTCAGTCGAACAGTGAAAGGATAGCATTTACCTCTAATTATGGTAATTATTACCTATACTGAGTGGAGAGAGATGGGTAGTATAGGTGTAGTTCAACCCGTGAAAATGATGCTGGAAGTGATTATGTAACAAATGCGATACGATTGCATCCATGTTGGAAGTTTTGTAATAATCTAAGTAGATGTTCGTAAGGAGTAGGCAGCAGGCCAGGCACTAGGTCTGTTGTGCATGTGCCGATGGTATTTGTTGGTATCCAATCCATGTTGTATACTCTTGGATGGCTCATCAAGGGTAAACATACAAGGGAGAGATGATGGTAACATTACTCGGTTGTACATGATCCTTTCTGCTCAATTTCTATAGTTATCACTCATCAGTAAGCTTTTCATCATTTCCCAACCCCCATCTCGAATCAAAATGGAAATAGAAAATCGATAACAAGCCGAACAAGCGTTGATCACTAATAGATTTTTTGTCGTATTTTCATTTACACTCTTGAGGTAGACAGAAGTACGGAGGGAGGAGCGGCACATATAATCGGTAACCATAAGCCGTAGGATATGACGAATGTAGTATGTAAATTTGTTATGCCCGCTTTTGGTAATGTGAGGTGGATGGATAGTGGATACGTGTGCATTCGAAAGGAAGCTGCAATCGGCACGTGTGGGTGTTTGCGGTGGTTATTCATCAGTTTGCGATTCGCTCGTATTCATAATTACTCGTATTCACCGCAATGTACCTGGCACGTTCTCAGTTCTTTTTTATAATTTCATCACTTTTTTCATCTCTTTTCAAATATTCGTATTTTAATTAATCACATTTCTATGCGTATGTTGCTATTCTGTTATGTAACTGATAGAATACAACTGGAGTAGATAAGGTATAGGGTTCTGTACAATTTTATCGATAAACCATTTTTTTTATTTTCATGAATACCTATTACAGTAGGTACTTTTTTGATAATGTTACATGACCTTGGATAGAGTCGCGAATGTCCTATGAGTATCCACAAGCACAGAAAAAATTTAACTGATAAGAATTGAAATGGGGGCCTAGCTGGTTCCTGATTGGTCAAATGCAAAATCGTACATCGAGTTATTTTGAATTTGACCAATCAGAAGCCAGTCAAAGCCCCCATTTCATTAGCGACAGTAGCGCGCCACAGGGCTGTGGATACTCAATTATGCTGTAGGCACTTAGACAGTTAGGCATAGGAAAGTCTGTCGAAGGCCCCAAAGTACCAACAGGAAATCAGGAATTGCATTTTATGCAGTCACTCGAATATGTATGTAATTCCTCATAGTCGAGAGCTACATACATAGTAGCTTTACATATTAGATTCTAGTCTAGACAACGAAAGAAATAAAATGATGGCGAATTCTACAGCACAGCTGTTGATGGTACATATAAATGATTTTAAAATACAATAAGCCGATTTTATTGTACCAAAGACATCGGTACATTACATACATACGTACGTACTACGTGCATTAAGCTGTAGTAAGCCTTAGACTCCATTACATTCACATGTGCTGTATCTATTGTACATGCACGTATGTTTGTGCCTAACCTATGTAAATTGCTATTGTAAACAATATAATCCGTTCAATTCCTTCCACCATTCACCTGCACCTGTCTCGCTTTTGTAATTAGTTCAGCTGAACCGCGAACAGTTGTTTTTGTTGCAGTATATTGGTAACAACTAACATACAGGTACATACCTAATACCTAAACCTACTCAGGGTAATCGAAGCAATTTTGGCGTGTAAGTTTCGTTTCATTCGACTGTCCTGCCGTCAGTTTCACACCATCACACCCGCGCCGATTAAAAAAGTGAAATTTTAGTATGCCCTGTCCTGTATACATCTACATTTATGTCGTAGTACCTACATTTTCCATGTACAGCCTCGGTACAGCGCATAGCCGCGAATATTCTTCAAATCGATCGTCGCTTTCTACTTGTAGCGCATTACCAAGTTCGTTCCTCTCGGCGTAGCTGGTTGCCCTACCCCTTTACCTCTCACTGCGAAACCCTGCATCCTCCGCTTCAGCTCCGCGAGGCGTACTTTCCGTCCTACATTCATTACTTGCCCAGCTGTTTGTCTGAAGGAGCGTGTATGTGTGTGTGCGCGCTGCTGTAGCTTGTACGCAGCTTCCCCTTCCGATAGGTTGTCGCAACATGGGCATAGCCAGCCTGAGCTCCCACACCGTCCCACACGAACGTCGATGTGTAACGAGACGGCGTACGCAGTTTGAAACAACCATGGTAGAAGCAATGTAACGTACTACTTTTTTTTTTCATTTTATTTCATCGTACATAATTCTGTCTCTCTCTCTTTTCACTCAAAGTGATACGGTATAATGATTCAAACGTCGCTATGAGATCCAGCTACGGTATTGGTATTTGATGACGCCGCTCTGTTGCCGTTGTTTGATGCTGTACATTCGTCTAAGGGCGTTTTTAAGCATTCAAAAGGCCCGCTGCTTTTTTTTTCATTTTATTTTACAAGTGAATTAACTAGTTTTTAGGCTGACGAATAACCTTTTTTTTTTCACAAAATACAAAATTTGGTCTATAGAGTACGGCTTAACTACGGCCCGGATTTACTGTTTGGTGATATCCACATGCATTTAATTGCTACATCAATTCGGTACGAGTATAATAACGATATGTATAATTAAGTTTTTAAATAATTTTATCTCGTAATTCTATCGCACGTACGGTTAAAGTTCGTTCGAGTGAAGTTGTTCTTGATCGCAAACGTTCGATGTTAACGCAATTTTGGTAACCATTGATTGATTCGTGATGCGTTCGTAATATTTCGTACGTACTCGGCGCACAGGAATGTTTTCTTCGCTTCTTTCTACTTCTAGTCTATTCGTAGAGTAGTGACGATTTTTTACGTTACTTTAGTTTGGTTCTCTCGCCGTCTCTGCCACGTCATCTCAATTCTATTCTAGAATTTTAGAATGAGACGAGCGAAGTCGTGAATTCTACATAATTTTTTCGTGTACGATGATTAATTAGTATCATGTGTTCAGTTATGAGGTAGATTATCGTCATTATATTTCCCATTTTCCTTATATCATTTTATCGATTATCGTTTATCGAGTTTCGTCTTTGAATTAATGCGAAATCGCACTTTACGAAACACGATACCTACTCTTACGATGCAAATAGTATAGCGTGTGACGTCACGAAGGCGGTGTCCGTCCGTGTTCCCGATTACGATTAACTTTTCCGCCCTTTTTTTTTTTGGATGTTCGTTATCAGTATTATTTAACCGAATTTTCCTGTTGTGCGGTTCATTAAATTGTACAAAGCGCTTGAGAAATGTATTGTGCCATTCAAAACTTCTCTAATCCGAAAAAATGAGTCATTAGATAAAGAAAAATTCTCGTAGTTTCGTGATTCAGGAAGGGTAGTGGAATCCAAAGTGTTGACACAGGTTGTGTGAACAAACCACTTCCACAATGTATTGGACTTTTGTATGAAAAATATTAGTTTAAAGGTGGGATCTGGTCTACAGAAATGCAATACAGCTTACAGCTGACGACCTTTGACCTTTCGTTTGGTTTATAGGGGCTTATTTTTCTACTATAGGTATGAATACGTGTTCCTGTTGAAGTTGAATTATGATTACCAAGTTCAGCTGATAGGGCAAGATCGTAAATTCAGCGCGTATCCTGTGGGATTAGTTTTCTTTAATTTCCTGGTTGCGCCTTAAAAAAATTCCGTTGGTTCGTAGTTCGTGTTCGTACATGACTCAATGTTTACAATGTTGAATGATATTTTTGTTGTCCCTCTAGTCGTGTAAAAATTTTATTCGCGGATATTCTTTCTATCCAATCACCCGTTGTCCGTATGTACATATGTACGTATTACATACATGATTGTGTAATTGCATAATTTTCACGTATTCTTGGAGGATGGGATTATGTTTGTAAGCTGTGACTAAGTAATCGATATGATAGGTGATGATTTTCAAGTTGAGAGAAAATCAAATCATGTAATATACAACTCTACACACGAGTATCGAATTGAATGTATTAGCTTATAATGTAGGTACAGGTACTAGGTGTAGGTATGTAATCTACATACGTATTTAAAAATGAAGAAAAATGGAGAAATATACTCGTATGTAGTTGAGGAATAGATTAGCCTAAATTACGAGGATATCAGCGATTACCCTTCTTTTTCTGTTGGTCATTTTTGAGTTGAACGGAAGATCAGTGTTAGTGTCAACTGTTTGAAGAATAATATTGTGCGATGGTGGATTTTCCACACATGGTATAAAATGTTATTACCCCTTTGCGCTGCACACTCTGCAGTCCGCTCTGTACATGGCCTAGGTGTAAGTTTGAGAATCGTCTCCTTCCTACGTACTATGTAGGTGTTTCCCTTCTGCTGTAAAGTGATAACGAACGACGTTGAAAATATTAGCTTTACGTCTTTACCTATTACTCATTCATATTTTATCAGAAAGTTATGGTACCTATGCTAATCGCCAACGTATCTAATAGTACTCGTACATTATTTTACAGTACCATTTGTACATACATACAGTATATCGATTATTAATTAAAAACGTTCTTTTGTCAAGGTTTACGTTGAATTGAATTCTTGATTTTTTTGGGGTGGTGGGGGTTGGATTGCCAAGTGCATGTAGGAAAGCGAACGTTTTCTTAATACTTCCCGCCTTTTTTTTTACCTTGAAACTTTATTCTTTGGAGTTTATTTTTAAGTATTTAATTCAATTGAACCGTCCTCATTACTAATTACCTATTTTTCCGATTTTTGTTTTTTAGTAAAGAAATGGAAGCCGACGATATCGAAGATGGTGAAATATTGGAGGACGAAAGCAACTCGAACGAGCCTACGTTTCCGAATAAAGAATTACTAAACATACCGAGCAATAAAGATTACCCCATTCCCATCCCAATTCCAAGCAAGGACTTCCCCGATTTCGAAAGTTTTGAACAAAAAATTCACTACGAAGTGAAGAATTCTTTCGAAGAGTATTTCTCGCAGCAAAGAGAGAAAAGAAACCATCATCATGAATCTCATAAAAATTCAAGACGAGATCGATCTTCGTTTTCTGATATACCGAGAAAACGGAGACGAATGGATGACGACGATGGGTGCATCAGGAACGATAAGGTGTGTAATTATTTTTGAAATTTTTAATTTAATGCTTACTTGGGAGATGGTAAATTTATTTATTTCCCTTTTCTTTTTTCAGAATAACAAATCGAATTACGAAGTTTCTGGGATGAAGAACTACGATGACGAAGGCAGCGACGATGAAATGATCTTTGTGTTAGGAGGTTCGTTGAAAGAAACTGAAAAACGGAATACACCTTTGAGAAATGAAATGCCTCATGAATTTTCGAATGATTTAAATGATTCGATGATGTATCCTAATGAAGGTGGGTTGATAGGGTTTTCCTTTTTTGAAGAGATCGTATTTATAAGGGTATTATCTTTTGAATAACGAACGGGAAAAAAGGTCCACTGTGGTTCCTACTTCCTACACTTTGAACATGCGAACCTACACATATACCTACCGTTTTTGGGGAAAAACTGTCTTTTTACAGTGATCCTTTTTCATGTAATTCTGTTTTGTTTTTTTAAACTGATAATTCAAAATGATTGTATGTATGTTTATTTATAGATGAAAATGAAGATTCTCGACCGTACCATAAACGATCGCCTTTGCGAAAAGATAACTATAAAAAAGATCGCAATCGTTCACGAGGTTTTCCCGATCGAGGGCCTGATCGCGGTTTCGATAGAGGTTCAGATCGAGGTTTTGATAGGAATTCCGATCGAGGTGCGAACCGAAGTGTTGATCGTGGCTCTGAAAGAGGACCGGAACGTTGCCAAATTGGTATGGCAAAACGACGAGGCCGGGGTGGCGGTATCGGTGGAAGAGGAGGCGGAGACATGCATCGCAAAGGAAAACCAAGGGATAGAGATGACAACAATGACTCTTGCTCATTTTACAATCAAGGCAAAAATCAAAGAGTAAGAAATCGAGCTATTTCGTTAAATATCAAGGACATTGAAGAAGACAATTATTATTTTTTTTGCGTGTATTTTAGGGAAACGAACCAGTATACTCGCATCAGTATAATATGCCAAGGAAACTTGAAGTGTGTAAATTCTATCTAAATGATTGCTGTACGAAAAGAGATAAATGTATATACATGCACAACGATTTCCCATGCAAATATCATCATACTCCGGGATTAACTTGTCATCTTAAAAGCTGTAAATTTAGTCATTCGAAGCTAGATGAAATTCAAAGAGCTGTCCTAAAAAAGGTATTTTACCGATGTTGCGACATTTTCACTGAAAAATATTGTAAAATACTTGATTGACTTTTTTTTTTTTTTTTTATTAGTACGCTGACATACCTTGTAAAGAAATCGACGATCAGCAGCGCTTTCACCGAGAAAACAGCGGAAATTCCACGTACTCGGCTCATAAAGAGAAAAAAGAATCAGCAAATGCAAATAATGTGAATTCTCGAATACCATCCTTATTTGAAGTAAAAATAGCAGTTCCTCCGGAATTTCGTGGAGATGACGAAGAGGGAGGTTCCACTCCTATGCCTTCTCCTCAAAGTGCTTCTCAAATGTATGACGATGATGAAAAGTGAGCAGTTTTGCTTTTCCCAGCAGACTAAATAAGTTTATAAACCAGAAGACTCCATCAGTATTAACCAAAGTTTTCATTTCAGCGACATCATCTATAACAATGATCGAAATACAGAAACAACTTCGGATGGAGAGGACACCGACAGGAAGCTTAGTAATGAAGATAGTGGTCACAGAAGCCATCATAGAAAAAAGAGTAAAAAAAGTGACGATTATAACAGCGACGGTGAAAAAAGAAAACATTCGGAGAAACGTAAAAAACATTCGAAAAAAGAAGACAGAAAATCTGACAAGAAAAAGAAACACGAACAAAAACAAGTCGACAATACTTATTCGGACATGTTCCCCGAACTCGAAGAACCTCCTTGGGATTTAGATTTCGATAAAGAAGACGAACCCAAAGAACAAGGTTTGAAAAATTTTTTACATTAGAACTACTTGGAAGGAACTTTCCCGACTGAGGGAGGGAAATGCTTCTTATATTTTTATTCAACGATTTCGACTGGTTACCTTTACAACAATAATTCAACAAGGTTGTTGCATATTTGTTTTCTATAGCTTCAGTTACAAATGCTACACCTCCAGCAGTCGCCACCGTTGCTGCTCCGACTACTATTTCTCCTGCCAGTGTAGAAGAACAACGAAGTCCGAAACATGAACAAAAAGAAACATCAGACGCGTTATCTCATCTACCTAAAAAACAACAAGAATTATTCTTAAGAATACAGCAGCACCAAAAAGAAGCTGAAACTAGTCTGGTATAAATCGAAACATTACTCCGTAATTATCTTATTAGTGAGAATTTTAACGAATTCGAGCACCTTGTATTTTTTCAGAACGCCGACCTCGATGAAAAAGACGATGAAGAAGACAGTAAAGCAGACGTAAATTGGTACTCGAGTGACGAAGAAGAATCAGAGAAACCCGAGAACTCGTCTGCGTTAGCTACGATTCTGAGAACAATTAAAACCAATTCTAATAACGTTCCTAACGATGAAAAAGCCGATAATTCTGATCGTACGAATACGTATTTACCTGCTACTTCCTCTTCAACGCCACCGCCTACTCAAGAGACTGACTCTGTGGTATGATTTTAGTTTGTGTTTCTATAACTAATTATTTGAAAAAAACTAATTACTAATTTTCTGTGTTATGTAGATGGTTGACGCCTCGCAATTGGCGAATATTGATCTTAGCGACGAAGTTACTCAATTATTGACGTCTATTATGAAAACTGATGCGTCCACTAGTAGTCAACCAACTACTTCAAATTCGTTACCAAGTAACGGGGACAAAGATGATCGACTGTTCTCCCAATCAAGGTAAATAATTTTCACTGACAATTTCACATTGAGATGACAAATATTTTAGTGTGTTTTTTGTGTGCGCAGAAAACTTTCAGAAGACAGAAGTTATCGAGTGGAACAAGCAGCGAACAGCGTAGTTTCTTCTCCTAAAGAAGATGTAGATTTACGATATCTAAATGCGAATAGCATATTAAATACCGCTTCGTTGTTTGCTTCCAATAGTGAAGAATCTAATCCGAATAAAGATATTGATTTTCGAACGTTACCGTTTAAACCCGTTCCTATTCACGATGCTGCCACTGAAATCAATGCTTCGATAACCGCTCATCCTCCGATGGAGTATAAATTGAAACCACTGTCGTTTATAGCTCGAGTAAATTACGCTTCCATGACAGATATAGCCAAAGTAAGTATCGAAGCATCAGTGTAAACAACTGCCTATTGAAATTGAATTAATAAAGTCGACCTTTCGTTTTTAGGTATGCTTCAATGATCCTCGTTTCAAAAGGAAAATGAATGTAGTCAATACTGAAAACGTAGAAAATTCTCACGCCACACCGCCTCTAGTACCGCAGGATCCGCGTCAAGCTTTAGCTTTGAAAACAATAAACGAAGCGCATCGTATCGATCCTAGGCTAACGGATCCTCGTAAAATAGACAGAATCGATCCGAGATTAGATACTAAAAATAGTGTTCCTAATTCGAAACTCGATCAAAGACCCGATCCTAGAATGATGGAAGTTAAAATGCCTGATAAAGAACAAGTCCATCCTATCATGGATTTCCGCGACCCTAGACTGAAATCTTGCGTATTTCCTGAAATGCCAATGCCTTTCCCTATGATGACGCCAATGCCTCCACCAATGATGCCCGAAATGATGGCTATGCCTGTTAGGAAAGAAGACCCTAGATTGAAGTATAGAGCTAATCAGAAGTAATAATGTTGAATGTTTCTTTTTGATACGAGGTTATTTTATTTTTTTAATGTGTCTTGTGTAAGTTTTAATGTACAGATACGTTTGTTTCATTGATGTATTTGACGCTGTAGAATTTTTGTTTTGCTTTTTTTTCTGTATAATGTGAGCAGTGGTTTGTACTATATCGTTAGCTTAACGAGATTTTTCGCTAGTTTATTTTCTTCTTGTATTTTGGTTTCTAAAAACCAACATTTACCGATATTAATATTCCAACTGATGTAAGCCTTGTCAACATTCTAGTTCAGCGGTTTGGAAATGAGTTAAATCTTTCTCAGGTTAATCAACTTCAGTTGAACAAGGATATTCTTTGACTCGTAAATAAACTTACGTTGGTAAGTAAGTTGTTTTTCTTATTCAAAAAAGATACCTATCTGATTTATCAATTCGAATTCTATTTACGTAAAAATAGTAGGTAATATAATTTTATTAAAAGATTTACTTTTGAATTCATTTTTACTTAGTGTAGGTAATATTTACAAAAAATTATCATTTTTTTTTTCAAATTTACTTCCTAAATTACTCGAAGTAAAATACGTGTAAGATTAGTGTCAATTTATGATTAAACAATTGAATGCAGTCCTTTAACATCATTTTCAAACTACACTGTAGATTTAAGATAATACAAAAGAAATTTTATGTCTCCTGAACAAGGCGTACCTTTCGTCAAAATGTGAAATGCTCCTTGCAACTTTTTTTTTGTACATTTTGATTTCTAGGCGTACCTATAACGTTTAGTGGCGTGTTGAATGTTGATGTTAATACTTTTTTTTTTTTATGATTTCAAGTTTTTAATTTTTTTCTAGTTAGTTTTATTAATTTATTAATTTATTTATTGTGCTGTCCTCTGATCATTTATCTAAGTTATTATTTTCTTTTTCGAAAAAAAAATGTTATTTCTTATTGTCTTTTTTTAATTGAATATTCATTATTTTGTTATTTTCGAGTACCTGATCTGAAAATATATCTATTGTTTTTGATGATGCGACGTAAACGTTGAAGGCGTGTTTATCGACTACGTCAATTCGACGAGGTGTTGACCTCTTGATTTCAGGAAGCAATTACTCGTAAAAATGGGCGCGTCATTATTTCACCGTTGCGCATCATGCTCTACAGCGTTGTCGATTACAATGAAGAATACTGTTTTCTAATATTTTTTATTCTCTCAAAACAAACATGAAAAGTAACATACTTACAAAGTACCCAGTTTCTAACAAAAAAATTAATTCATACTCAAAATAAATAAAACCCTTTCAACTGTACTACCTACTACGGCACTGATATGTCGTTTCTTCCAAAAAAAGTCGTCTTAACGTTGTGCATGATATAATTGATATTAGTTAAACATTGTATCATATCGTTGGAATATCGAACAAAGTCGATATTCGAAACCGTGTAGACTAGATCGCGTAATAGTTAAAACAAATATGAATGCAAGGTAGCTTTCACCGGTCGATTTCAAAACTAAGAATGAATATTTTGAGATCCGAATGGCACGAAAATGAAAATATTCTCGCTTTTTAAAAATAGTATAAAACCGTATAGAGTAAATACGTAGAACTGCGCTAGAATGCTACAATGCTACACAAAGTACACAACAAAAACAAAGGAAAACATGACTTAGAACACATATGACCAGATAAAATGAAAAACCTAATTTAACTAATCATATGAAACACACAGTACCTTAATTATGAGATAACTTTGGTTCGTACGATATGTACAAATGCTCGTAAACCTAACTAGTGAATTGCGGATTCGCTGACCAAACACTTCGTGATGACTTGATTAAATTCACGCAAGTGTCGGCGTTGTATAGCTAAGAGGAAACAGCGGTCGAGTTCAATTGACGGTAATTTTCCAACAACTGGGTATCGGTAAGGGTTGTGGAAAACAAAGGCGTTTGTGTAGCTGTGGTCGTATTCGACGCAGCAGTTGCGGTTAGCGTAAAAGCTGATGGCTGAGCTGATATGTAAATTGTGTCAGAACAAGCTGTCTGCTGTACAACGTTTGGTGATAGTATTGCTACGGAGTTTATGGTCGTTAGATTATTATCTTCGAGCTGAAAAAATATAAAATTAATTTAGATTAGAATGACGGAATTTATACGACGAGATGGAGATTTTTAATCAAATACGTGAATAATCCACGTAATGTACCTGCGAATTTGTGCTAACTGTAGTATCTTGAGCAGTTACTTGTGGATTAACACGAACTCTGTGTCTGATTTTATGACTGTTGAGGAATTCCTTTTTCACAAAGCCTTTTTTGCAGATTTCACATTGGAATGGTAGTTCTTCATTATCATCGGTACCATGGTTTGCTTGATGCATCAAGAAATAATGTTTCACGATGAACGATTTACCTGAAATAAATCATAATACAATATTCTCACGTCTTCGCGTGGTAAAATTAAAGCTGACGGAGCTTTGAAACCTACCACAAATTTCGCACTCGTATGGACCCGTTATACCGTGTGTTTTCCGATGTTTATGCAGATTATCTTTACGGCTGAACGTTTTACCGCAAATATTACAGGAATGTGTTTTTTCTCCCGTATGGGCCAGTGTATGCCTAAACAAGTGCTCCTTACGACTGAATGATTTTCCGCAGCTACCACATACGTAAGGTCTTTCGCCTACACAAGTATTCCACAATCATTCAATGTTTGATGTGCACACTGCACACACACACACACTTGTTATTATTACTCGTGAAACTTACCCGAATGTAATTTGCGGTGTTGAAAGAGGTGTTCCTTTTTACGGAACGGTTTCTCACAAACATCACATTTGTAAAATTGATCATTATTGGCTACTTTTCTGGAGTTTTTTGGTGGATTCGGATTATAAATAGAATTTACTGGCTGTATTACTGATGTTGCGATATTCTGTTGCGGTAGACTTGTCACACTCGAACTCGCAGGCCTAACGATAGTATGGTTACATATTTCATTTGGACTGCTCAATATTTTACCGCAAGTGCCACAACTACAAAAAAATTCGATTTAGAAGACAATTTTGTAAAATTTGACTACGCTGACCGGCTGGCATACCTTTTTAAATTATCTGAGTCATCTTTGGTGATATTGACTTGCATCACGAGATCTTGTACAGTCGTATTGGATGCGATTCCTGTTTGGGTTGAAGCTACTATGGATACTGGTATCGACGTCTCATTAAATGTAACGCTTCCAGATGCTGCATTTGATTGCAGTATTTTATTGACGTTGATATTCCCGTCTTCATTTATTTCACACTAGAAATAAAGTTTAAAACTTGAATACTCGAGCATATAGAATTGCTTTAGATCAAAAAGTTTTACCTGTAAAGACTGAATAACGTTGGCAGCATCTTTCTGATGAACCACCGTGTCACCGTTAACGGTAGGTATGGTAACATTGTATCGAGGATTATTCGCGTCGTTCACCACTGCCATTTCTGTCTGAAATCATACATACGAGATAATATCGTCGCTGTTTTATGAGTATTGCGTAAGAACTGAAAATATAATACTTGTAAGGGTAACTTGAATTGCTGTATTCGAGACATATCGTTTTCAGGGACTACTTGCATAAGACTAGACAAATTATCGACATTCACTGGAACGACCGACGACTGTACACCGTTCAATTTCAACGGTACCGTACATTGCAAAGGTACTTGTCGCGGTTCTTCACCCATTCTACTAGGTAACGTCATCAGAGCGATAACTCGTTTCTCTGCCTCATTTTCGGCGGTATTTTGATACATGTTAGGTACACTGGAAACTTGTACCGTGGAATGACATTGAGTCTCTTGATGTTGCATAGGATTACTTTTATCCACTAAGGATGCTTGGGGTTGAACATCTTTAACGTAAACCGGTAGCTGTGGAATAATATAATGTTGGTATTACTGTATTTTAAATAGCTTTGTTCTTTTCGCAACTCCGAGTACAGTGAAGAGTAGAGTAGAGTAGGGTAGACCAAATTGATAAGAACCTAAAGAGTATGCAGA
>FIZT01053558.1:0-14217 GCA_900065295.1 Paracoccus marginatus
TTTTTTTTTTTTTTTTTCAAATTGTTCTAAAAACTCTCCTCTACAACCCTGTGTAGTTGAAATTGCCCGGTATTCAATTTTTACCCCTGAAATTTTGGTTCAAAGTTATGGCAATACACATGAATCTATTTTGTTGGGTTTTGTTTTTTGGCTCTCCTGAACAATTTCACGAAAAACAAGCAAGCACCCTTTCTACGATCACCACCACATTTTCATAGTTCATACTAAGCATTGCTTTGATTCGTGAAGATTTTATGGTAGCCATTTTTTGTTTCTTGCTTCTAACTATTGAAAAATAATAATGTATAAAAAAGAACAAAAAAAAAAATGAACAAAGAAAGTTTTATCAATGTTATAAAGTTATAAAAAATGATTAGCACAAAATAAGTACATTCCTGAATCTTGTTACGAAATTTTTCACATTAATTTCCGAATTATATATCATTGCGTACGTACGTATCTGTGAGAATAAGCAATCTTAACGAAACTAACGAAAGCACTATCTATTCTCCAGTCCTCGTCTAATTGAATTTTTTAAAACTTGAGCAATTCAACTTTTTGTACCTAATATTGATCCATTTGAAACGTTTCAATACTTCTCATCAATCATCTTCGACACAAGGAACACACTAAAAAGTTGAGTTTTCATTTAGAATGAAGATTTTATGAATGAAAAAAAAATGTTACACTACTAAAAGAAATAATTACATAATATTCCACATAACAGTACTGTTTTGATTCTGTCTGCACCATAAACTGCAAACAAATTAAACCTTCTTCGGTGATTCTCACTGAAACTTTGTTAGCAATATGTAACGATTTCAAACAAGGTTTAATTTGAGAATATCTGTAACTAGAAAAAAAAAGAGCCAAGTTACGTATGAAAATTTCGAATAAAAAATGCAATCAAATTGTTACCGAGCACGAATCGCATCTGAACAAATGAAAGACTCGATAATATTACTCGTTTTTGGAATATCAGCCTGAAACAGATTATTTACAATAAAATCAAATGAATATTCACTTGTTTTGAACATTGCATATTTTAAAACTTGCTTACTTCAAATTTCCCAGCTAGTCCCTCGGTGGTTATTCTGAAATGAGGACCGTTTGGTGACATCATAAATTCAACGTAATCGGAGGTAGGGTCTAAATCTACCATCACTTCTCTAAAATCTGGAGCTTTCAGGATAATTTTACAAATGACGTTAGCCTCTGTGATATCAAATTCCAAGGTTTCACAGTCGGACATTGTTCTCAAAGAACAGTCCGTGATAATTCCCTCCTCTTCTAACCTGCACCAACGTAAAATTTAGCTTCAAATTTCATTCAAACTTTTCAAACTTAGAGCGAGACCAACGCAAAAAAAACGTACATGATTTTCAACGGACTTCCACAGCCTTCATATAACATTTTCAAAGCCGTTGTCGCACCTGCTGTTGTAGAACAGCCATCAAAAATTGTTAAGCATTCAACTAATATACTAAGGTCTATTCGAAACATAGCGGTATCTTCTTCATTAGCTACTTTGTATTCCTGGTAATATAGATAAACCCACTTCAGGATTACTCAAAGCAATAAAGTTGTAAGGCTCAATAACTACCTGAAAAATATCGCTCCCAATGAATGCATTAGCTTGAACGCACTTCGCATCTTCTACGACGACTTTAAGCCCGCAATCAGAAGCAAAACACACGGCACTCTAAACATATTAGAGAGTGCAGATAATGTTGAGAAAAAAATCACAGTAACAAGTAGACATACATTAAAATGGTAGCTTACATTTTTAAAATTTACAGCTTTCAACACAGATGAAATATTTTTTACGTTATCCAATTTCGCTTCTAAAATATTTTGATTATTCATTTTTCAAAAACTTCAACCAAGTAAGTAGGTAAGTACATCTAGAAATGATCGGTAGAAGAAACTCAAAATTAGATAACGTCACGTATTACCCAGGACCTCGCAGCTGATGGTAGAAACAGTAGAAACACAGAAAAGTTCGAATCGAATAAACTTTTCAAAGACATTTGAAATCAAAATTCTACGTTCAACTTCAACTTTAATAATCTTCAAACCTGAGCAAATTAGAATTCAACTTTCCGGAAATTTCCCGCTTGTTTATTATTTATGTTTCTTATCAATGCGTACGCTCTGCACATGCGCTCTAAAGTCTAAATTAAAATCATGAAGTCTGAATGTCTGAAATAGAAAATCAAAAATCAAAGTAATATTGTAATGGGATGGGATATCTTTTATTTCTCTTTGAGTCGTTAATGCAACTTGAGAAAGAAAAAGAAAGTAGTAAATAGTTACAACTACTATAAAAAATTTGAATTAATAAGTGCATTTATGTTTACTTCTAAGTATTTTCAATCTCAAGATACTGATATGGAAACGCATCAGACTGACGATGATTGTGTAGTAAATGAGGTGAAGTATTATAATCTGAATCGGAAAACTGCAGCTCATGTTTAATACAAATAAATGCCATAAATGACGTACCTAATCTTTTACTGTTTTAGATTCCTGTTTATTTATGCAAAGAATTGGCAGAAAAGTTGTATTTGTTTCAATTCCCATGTAAACCTGCAGAATCCAATTGTTCTAAAACCATTTCATCGGTACGTGCAGAATATGATCTCCTGAATACTTATTTAGTATTTCCATAAGAATAGTAGTTATTAATATATGAATATAATTGCAGAGTCGAATCAAGCCCGAAAGTGGTGTCATTGAATTAGACAACAGTCTGAACACAGATAGTGAATTTTATGATCGATATGTCGGGGAAGAATACGGTGTCGCTGATGTTGCTAAACATACTCCGAAAGAAAAAACAAAAAAGTGAGAACGACATTCTTTCTTTACCAAGGTCCTAACATGTCTTCTTAATTTACTCAACTTATAATTTAACACTGAATTGTTTTCATGTCAGCGATGAGCTTTTGGATAGAATTTCATTTCAATCGCAGCGTAGTGTATTGAAAAAAGATATCGCGTGTTATTCTGTTGCGACCATTTACGACGGGAAATTTTGTATCACTCCTATTCATGACGCAGTTAGTTTTTTACCTACCTATGAACATGTTGAGAAAAGCAAAAAAACTAAGAATAATAAATCTCTCGTCGAAGGTAAGTGTTTGATGACAATGATGACGTAATTATGTATACACTCGTCTATCGTCTTATAATTGCTCGTCCTTACTCAACGGTTGTTTCATTTATTCTGTAGATTCTTCCTCGTCTTCTGATAGTGAGCCAGACGAAAGCTCATCAGCAGTTCAAGTTACCGTAAAATTTTCTCAAAAAAGAGAAAAATCAAAAATCTCTCAGGAGTGGAGTCATCAACAGTATTTAACCAAAGTAGCTGAAGAACCATGGTGCGAAACTGCTTATCGAAGTAGTACGAGTCCTACAGCGGCAGTATGTTGACATTTGACATTTCAAATTTTTCATGCTTAAAATCAAGTTTTTTATTTATTTTGCTCTATTTTCAGAGGTTGCTAGAAGGTTTAACTAACACTGTATCCAGAAATAGGTCGGCTATGTTATCTTTATCGCAAAAACAATATTTAGATGTACTGGTGCCTCCCGATACAACAGATTCAGTTGAAAGTACTTCAACAAAATGATGTATTTTTTTTTTTTTTTTTTTTGCTACAAAGCGCATAAACATAATTTTTTATCGTAAAACGAACACGTTATGGTTAACATTCCGTCGCAATCTAAGTAGGGATCGGTTTTCAAATAATTTTCAAATAATTCGTGCGCAGGAATATAACAGTAATCTGCTCCGTATGCTATACTTTCGTGTTCTTTCAACTCATTTTCCAGCCTTAAAGAATGAGTCTCAGTGGAATATTCCAATTCAAAAACTCCCGAGTACATGGCTGCAGTCAAGATATGTTTGGCGTTACAAGGACTCCATTTAATTCGCCAAATTCCTCCTCCAACCTCAAAATTTGTTAAACTACTCTTCATATTTCGATCGTCCCAAAGTTTGATGGTTTCATCATAACTGAAATATGAGTAAAAAAATTGTAACTGTTGTATTTAACTTTTGTACGTTCACTTTTGAACAATTGACTAATGCTAAAATAAACATACCTTCCAGAAGCTAAAATGTTTGTGTTTTTATGATTAAAACGTAAACTTGTTACTCCTCCACTGTGTTCTTCCAATTTCATTACCATTTGACGGTTGCTTCGGAGATCGAAGATTTTTATAAAACAGTCATCACCACCTTAAAATATCACTGGTAATTATTGTAAAGGCCTAATAATTGTCCCCGCGGATTTTTCATATCACCTGTTAATATTACTGAATCATTTGTTAAACTGAAGGTGGCTATCCAAGCTTCGTAATCGTTCACTTTTAGTTTATGTAGTTGATGTAAATCATTGTTATGGTCTATACGTAAAACAGTTAAAAACCCTTGAGAATCGCTAACGCATATTTGAGGAATGTTAAAGTCTGACTTGTCTATGGATAGAGATAAAACGTCTTCGCCGTTGAAGTGATATTCGCTGAGAAAAGATAAATGTTCTGTATGTCCTGTAAAAATTTGATGTTTTGATAATCCCACTTCGTAAACCTCTGGTCGAGAACTAACGCATTATTTCCTACCTTCTGCAAATTTCCATAATATAACTTTTCCATCGGAATTGCAAGTAGCTAGAAGAATTTTTTCGTTTATGATTTTTGCAAACCATTTTATGTCCAAAATCGCACTAGTATCGATGGTAGAATGTAAATTAAGTTGTAATTGCTCGTCAACCGAGAATAAATGCAATTGTCCTAGTCTTGTTGGTTTCGTTCGCTCGCTTTGCAATAATTCATACGTTCCACAAGCAAAATACTTGCTATGAGACTGTATTGGACACCATTCTACGGTGTCGGCGCAGTACTTGGTATTTAAAGCTTGAACAACTTTAAAGGGCATAATCTGTAAATAAAATTTAAAATGAATTCACTTTCTGCTGAAAATGTATGCGGAAAATTAGCAAAAAGGACGTAGAAGGAATCGCACCTATGACAAGTAAGCAAATTTTGTAACCAGCGAAGTGATTAATTACAAGTTTGATTACATCACGTAGGTAACGTAACAAACAATAAAAAATAATAAAGAACTTTTCCCCAGCTTTCTCGAAAAAATAAGCTAGCTTGCACGAGTCAAGTACCACAATAATGAATGTAACTAGTTGAATATTTTGGAAAATTTTTATTTTCAAAACCATAAACCGAAATTAAACGTTGAAACTTAGCTATTATACCACATGAATTTATCACAAATAATCATAACTTTCCTTAAATTTAATGGTGCTTTTAAAAATAATGACTACTAAAATTCATTACAAAAGGAGAAAAACTGGAGAGAGAATAAAGGATAGACGTGAACGTAAAAATATTTTTAAAATGCTATCACACACTAAAATAAAAAAATTTATAAGTTCATTTTGTACCCAAAAATTTCGTAAATCATACCCTGTATGTTACATCAAAATTACATCACAATTACTTTCAGTTGTACTTAAATAACAAAAACATGAAATTTGTGTAGCATAGCACTACTACCAGTAGGTACCTCTACGTGATAATTTCAAATTTGTCAAGATACGCCAATATACACACTTAGTTTTCGTATAATAAATGCAGAAATAAACACGCAAATGTAGATTTATATAACAAAAAATAATAATGATTATAGTTATAATTACTTAAATATCTAATTATTGAAAAGTTTTTCTTTACCTAACAAAAATTTGGTATAAGTACAATTGAATAAAAACTACTTTGCGATCATTATGTTAGGGCATAAAAATTCTAGCACCAACGATAATTTCATCCTAACAACTGTACCTACTAATTTCAACTGATGAAATCTTTTAGGTCAGTTTCTTGTCTTAAAAGATGCGTCAAAGCAATTGCTCTGATACGTACAACTCCAGCATAACAATAAGTATTTATGACTGTTTCAGATCTTTTAAAAACAATTTCAGAAAAATTAAAATGCATATTTTTGGAATTCAACATCATAATTTTCGTTGTACGTATTTTAGCTTAATTTAGTTGTACGTCTGATCTGCAAAATAGAAGAAGGAAGACCGAAACATATTTTGTCGTCATTGTGTAGTATTGAACCATAGAAAATTATTGTCTCGCGCTCCTCTCAACTTCAGTTAAACACTCTCTGACTAAGACTCGGGCGTTCATAATTCCTCTCTTTAATCTTTCAGACGAACTTTTACTCCCTGTATAAGATGGACGAATGTCTTTACCTATTTCTTCAATAATAGCGAGTAATTGACTGTATTTTGAACGCTCGGTACTGTTGATTTTCTTTGATTGTGGATTTTGTTGTTTACTGTAACCAGAAGGTGTAGTATCGTATGGAATGAATGATGATACGACTGGAGTTATGGTGATTTCCGGCGGAATAATAAGATTTGAAGACTTTAATTCGTCTAAAACGTCCTCTTCCGTTCTGATTTCCATTTTAAACGTTTAAAGGACTTTCGGCTTTACAAGTCTAAAACATTTCAACAGAGGAAACTCGATTCACACAAGTTTTTTAGGCTCTACACATTCACTGACGTTACATTAATAATGAAGTAAAGCTAAGACTGGTGACATTCAATGTGGTACTTGAACTCGATATGATTACAGAATATTCGTAGTTATTTTTCTGATACTTACCAATCGAGAATAATTTGAAATATTCAAACGTACAAATACAATATTGGAGAGTTATAACGATCAGTGATCACTGACTTCCGAGTTGGTAATGACGTTTTGTTAGCAGTCGTTAACACGATTGAGTATGAGTAATACACAGTACAGGCTCATGCACTTGTATTGAAGGATATCCCAGAAAAAATGATGAATTTACGAAACGAAAAATGAATACAAAGCAGCAAACAAAACTAGCAAATTTTCAATTTTCAACCTTTCATTTTCATAACAGAAAACATTGCTATCACGCAGCGCAGTTATAGTTATCTACACTTTACAGCACAGAGTACACACACACACACACACACACACATACATGCAGTAAAAAAAATATTCACAGAAAAAATTCAACAGAATGCGTGCTACGTAAACGTATGTCATGTCGTTGACCTTTATTATCAAAAGTCTATCATTTACAGCGTCTCGTCTCGTTCCTCGTCGCCGCAACACCAAACGGTCGTGGTCGTGGTGGTTGCCTTTGCATTGCCTAGCGTACGTACATTTGTGCATATCCTTTGATGTAAGGTTGCTAAATTTAAATTAAAAGGCAATACTTTAATTCATATTAGTATTGGTATACTTATTCACAATTATGAATTATTGTGATACATAATAATTATAAACACGACTGCCGTCTTTTCCGTCGATAAATTTTATTAGGTAGGTACCTACGATGCAAAAAAAAAAAATTGAAACCATAAAAAAGACAGGAAGTTACTTAATCAATTATTACAGGGAGAAAGGCTGCATGAAATGCATGCTATACCTGCCTGCTTATTTACTTACTTACTTACTTACTTACTTACTTACTTACTTACTTACTTACCTCAACTAAAATGATTTCAATTATTTTTATGAAGCAAGTAAGATAGGTGTTTTCAATAAGAAAATTAGACAGTATACCCACTTAATTTATGTGTTTGTGTATGTACATTTCACTCCTCCCTTCATCAGTCATTTCTCTTGTGTGATCTTGTAATAGTCTTCTAACGATGATGTCATTGTGTCAAAAATCTTAAATTGTTTTATAATAGTTACATATTTTCTATGAGCGAGCATGTTGAAAAATATCAAAATAAATTACACCATCTTGAAAACTTAATAAATCCTTGAAGATTTTTCTTCTTCGTGACTTCCTCGTCGGCACTGTCGGCAAATTACTGGAAGACATAAAATAATCTAATCATCAAGTAGGTTTAAGGAATTCGTCATACTCATTATGAATGAAATTTGAACTGAAATCTGGACTTAATTGAATGACTGAACCAAATAAATAAAAATGGGATGAATCCATGTCCATGAAAATTGTGTCATCAAGGACATGAAATCAATACCTACGGGAAAACGTAAGGTAGGCAGAGGCACATACAAATAATACAAACAAACCAATCCACTGGCATGCAGAAGATAGAATGAGTACTCAAGTTCAGTAGATCAGTAGAACCAGACATCAATTAAAAAAGGTTTGAAAGCTGTGCGATATAAAATACTTTATAGTAATAACCTAAAATAAATTATTATTGTTTTTTTGATTTGAAAAATGGGTTACACCTAGAGCGAGAATGATGCCAGTGTTCGAAAGCATGGTGCATACGCCATTAGATGTTATAATTTAGCAAGATTATTCCAACCACGCAAAATAACTTTTTTACCCGCCTATACTTACCGACGGTATGTAAACACCGTGAACAGTATATGTAGGTACCTTACCCTCGTTCTTTAATACATTCCGGAAGAACACACTTACCTGCTATACATTGCTAATTTAATTCACTAAATTTTTGACTACTCCTTTCATTCTCTTAATTTCGTTTTCTATGCGCCAATTGGAGTAGTTTTTGCGATGTGGAATTCATATTAAAAAGTCTGAATGAAATCTGACATATTTTCGACACGATCATCTCACGCTACACCACACCATACCATACCACTCGTAAACAATATGTATGATAATTTCGGTAGGTACCTTAAATTTTGAAATTACCTCAAATCTATTACAACTGCTGTAATTAGTAGACCCACCTAGGTACTGGAGAACATTTTGACTTCAAATCGATCTATTAATAATGTTGATGCTTTAACAAATGTTCAATAATGTTTCATTATTTCAATTCCTATTTATACTCTCTATGATTTAAAATGATCGAAATGAACGAGACAACGAGTACAAGAAAAAAATAATTGTGCCTAGTTGACGTTCACCTGTTCAATAACAGTAGGTCTAGGTGCTCAACTTATAATTAAGTATAATGCTGTTGTGTATTAGTCATGCCATTTGCCATACCGTACGTACCAAAGAGTGATCAACTTGTAGGTACTCAAAGTATGCAATATTGTATTTTGAACTTGAAAACTGCGCTCCATAAGAATGCGAGACAAAGAATAAGAATAAAAATGTTTTACCAGTTACCATAGATGACCTCTCTACTTTAGTGGAGATTATATGTAGGTAACTACTTGTAGTAAGTAATATGAATTCCTCGAGGCACCCTCTTCGCATGGTAATTGTTTTGAGGCAAAGGTTCAAAAACTACCAGTACGATGTTTTTATTCAAATCTGTAAGTATAACTATTCGCCAATTTTACGATGCGATTAACGGGACTATAATATTTGATTAATGTTTTACTGACCATCACTGCTAAAAAATCATGATACAGTTAACGAAATGCATAACAGGAGGTTAATACCACGCCAGTATATATACCTTCTGGTGAATTTCTACTGAAATAAAACCTATTATTAAGCCGGCTCCGTCGTGAAAAAATTGAAAGATTTAATGATTTATAAACAGGTCCGTTTGGTTGTCGATTTTTAAATTGAACTGTTACCGCTAAACAAAGAAGGTAAAATTAGCGAATGCAAGATTACGCGATCCTTAAAACGATTCCTAAACAACAATAGTTACTCGCATAGGTGCTGTGAATAATTTTGTTTTGAAAAGTGTTAATCTTCTAAGAACTGTCGTCTCATATTAATATTCAATTTACTAGGAATACTCAACAGGGTAGGTAATATTTACCTGCTCAAGCCCAACAAAGTCTACCCACCAATTACACAGAGGTATTTATTACCAACATCAGCCCATCTATCTACCTATATGTATTTTTAAACAACCTATTTCTTTTTTGGGGGGATCCTTCCTACACATAAGCAGCATATGTAGGTATCTGTTTTTTATTTGGAAAAATTTTATTTTTTTTAGAGTAGTTATTTAACCCTACGAAGATCAATGACACTCGTACTGTATGTAGGAATGTAGATAGATGTGAGTACCAAGTAGGTACCTATTGTAAAACATAATTGCAGGAAAATGCCAAATTATTTCGAAAACAATCGGTTAATGTATGAAATGAAACAATGCCTATTAAATATTTGTGCATATAAATAATAAAAGGTTTCGTACTTCTACTTGTGTGTCTACTGTTTAGAATTAATAGGCACTTACTTAATCATCATGAGTATTTATAGGTACTTTTGGTTTCAACATACAAAAATGTTTTAATTATGACGTCAATGTACTAACTTGGTACGCACCTACCTACATAAATGCATTTCTATACAAGTGTGTACCAATATCAATGTACATTTAATTTCTTCTTCCGTCTATTTTTAAGACTTCCTCGCGCTCACCTGTAGATTTTCAGCATTCTTAAATGCAAATGTGAAAAAAAATCGAATAAATAAAATATAAAAACCTGCAATTATATCATGTGAAAAAAATGCGCATATCCGTAAGATTCTATTAGAAATGTAAACAAGTTCAAAGCGAAGTTCATGTTTACTTCAAGTGCACGGCGTTCGGTAGGTAAAGGTACATGCAGTATATTGGCGTATAGTGCAGAGATAATGTTTCTGAAAACATTCAATACCTAGTTATAAAGTTTTATGAGGCATTTATGATGAAAAATTTGACTCGATTTCATTAATTAATTTACGTTTGCGGCTAGTCGGAACAATATAGCCTTGACCTAGCTGAACAAGTTATTTATTATTCATTTCGCGTGTGGTTTATTCGCATAAGATAAATTATAAAGGAGTAGGTTTATAAAAATGATGTCAGGCAGTCGTATTACTTCCTGACGTTGACGAACTGAAATCTACAAATAGCAAATTACTTGGTTGTCTGAAGTAAGCGTTTATCGAACAACTATGTCATTTTCGCGTTAGTGGTAGGTATGTACTATGGTAACGCACACTTCATGCATAGTACATACATTGTATGTACACGAGGTAGATGTACCTATTGCTCTATGTAGTTGGTTAATATGTATGTATCTATATGTCCATGTTTTTTTCTGACAAGTTCGTCAGGCTGCTATATTTTCTTTCACTCGTTTTCACGTACATTTAGGGGATGATTAAGTTGTTTCACCACCATCTTATACAGTCAAAATTAAATAAAATCGTTTCATGAACGTATCATAGAACATTAACAGAATCTATTGTTCAAATTTGTGCAGGCATCTGGGCACCATAAAATAAAGTTTTACATTTTTTTCAGTGTTTTTAAATTCCTTTTAGAGGCAACTTATTCTTTTTTTCCGTAAGGCATATACCTGGCATACATATATGGTATCTACCTATTTTAAAGCCAGAACTTACAAGCAAATTTTAAAGTTTTCCTTCGTTTATTTTATGCAGAACAACCAGATGACAGTGTTTTTGGTACATGCGTGCATATGTGTGTATAGTATGTAGGTAGGTACTAGGTACATAGACATACTTGCATGATACGCAATTATTTCATTCTTTTTATCTGAAATAAACTTGATACGGGAAGATGATTGGTGAATTTTGTAACGTCTTAACGACATTTAGTAATAAATTATTCATTTTTTACTTTTCATCTGAATAAATATAAAGCAAACACACGTAATCTATATCACATCAAAGCGTTAGAAAATAAAAAGAAAGAAGGCGTTAGATTAAAGCAAAAAAAAAAAATTGTTGATCGAAGAGAATGCACCGCCTTCCGTTTTGTATAGGATAGCGGAATCAGTTACACAGAGATTACATATGAGTACCTAGATTATAACTGGACAACGCGTTGCAGTTGAAGCTGTTCTTCTAACCTGTTTGGTCTTGTTAATGGCATTTCTTTGTAATTTATAGCACTAGCACTACAAAACTAAGAACTGCGTGAGCTGTAAACGAAGCATTGTTTTTTAAACCTTTTTTTTTCATATAAATGCAGAAAAAACTTGCATGAAATCGACTCCGTTTAGTATTTAATAATATGTTTTTTCATCATTACACACAAAAAACACCGAAAGGCAGAAAATAAAAAATTGTTTTGCCATTGTTCTTATACTAACTCCCTTCCTCATTAGTATATCCATTGTTAATGAAAACGTTTACAGGAAAAATTGATGGGTACCCCTACCCAGAGCTACCTAGACTTAGTACCCGTCACATAAAAACGAAATTCAAAAAGTATAGAAGCAAATCATGACATTGACATCGGAGAATTTAGAGAACCTTAAGCGTATTTCACCCTCTTCCTGCCTTCTCAAGTTCAAATATCATGAAAAATTTTCGTATTGGTCCTTCTTTTTCAAAAAAAAATCATACACTCAGCTCCTAGCTTTACTTACGTTCAAATTTTCGTAGAGATTGTTAATAAACACACTGATTAAATTGACTTATTTTTATGGATGTTTATGGGAAGTGATCGCCATTTTTCAAAGTGAATACCTATTCATTTACTACATAGCTTCAATCAATTCAAATAATTATGTGAGTAAGTAGGTATAACCTACATGTTGAACTATACCTCACATGATTATTTTATAGAGGCGCCTATGTATTTTCACATTCAAAGTGCAATAGGTAGGTATACCTTGGTAGCTATATGTGCCTGCAATAATGTGAGATGTGACGATGCGTCACCGATGGTTTTAGTTTAATTCATTACAAAACCTGTAATTCATTGCGGCCATCTGTATTATAATCTCCATGAGCTGAACTGTGTTGATATTTGTTTGTAATATTATTCGTTTTCGATATAGGTGTGTTTACATCGAACGTGGTAATGAAATATTTGATGCACACGCATGCAGGTACTAGGTACGTATACGTACGTGTATATGTAACTGCTATTGACGACTCTCGGCGAATTTGTCATAAAATGTATTTATTAAGTAAGTAGTTCAGGTGATACCTATCGTTATACGTATTACGTTCGTTTTTTATCACATTGAAACGATAGGTACAAGTACTTCATGATAATAATATCATAGAATGTTGTACCAAACATGTTTTTATCCTTTTAAAACGTTTGTCTGTGTCTGTACACGTTATGGTCACCATATTCCTTACAATTTCCGTTAGAAATATAAGAAGTACCGATTCCCTGTTCCACTTTTCTCAGGAATGAACTATTGCTCTGAAAAGTAATAAAGAAATTGTTGTGTTTTTAACCATTTAATTGCATAAATTATGCATGCAAATTGCTTACAAAACATTTTTCCCTATCATACGAGTATTAAGAAAATTCAATGTTCGGGTGAACAACACATCATCAATACGAGTACCTATGTGTAGGTGCATATAGGTATAGCAAACATGCCAATTCCGTCTTTTCGCCGCTCTTAAGGTATTTTTATTTACTTTATTAGACTCCGTAATTCGTCATTTTTGCAAAGAATTTTGTTGACCATTACACCACTTTATGATACATTGACATCGACGACGATAAAACGTAATTTAAAAATGAAATATTGGTAGGCATACCTCTAAGAGCGTAGACATCGTTAAAAATTGGGCATTCCATGGATGATTTCAGGAATTATCCAAAATCGCCATTTTATTCGATTAAATTCCAATTATTGGGCGATGTTTTCGTCAGGACACAAGACCGATGAACTTTTTGATACATTACTCTCATATACCCTCGCCGACCCATGTTAGTTTCTGACAAAAATTTCGTCAGTCCGTAATACGAGTGAGCGAGAATTCCATCCCTTGTGGTTTCATATAACAGACGAGTTGAAACAAAAATTTTTTACTACCTATGCATAGGTGAATCATTCGAATGGATATAATTATGTACATGCGAGATGATCGAGTTGAGTAGGTATAGGTAATTACTAATTAGGTATGTAAGAAAAGGTAAGGTAGCTACACTATTAGTACGGGTGCCAGATCCTGTATCGTTTCAAATATATGCAAAAACATGAAACCCATCTGCTATAAAATATTTGAGATATAAGATCGAAAAAAGACCTCTCCCCGACCCCAAAACTGCCATCACATTTTTGAGATCGAATTGCAAACGCATTCCAGGGGTTCTCAAAGTTGTGAAAATATCGTCCCTGCCCTGCGTCCTATTTTGGCCTCTAAATATTTACGGAAATAAGCTAGCGGGGTGTTTAAATGCTCAAATGCTTGTAATCGATCACTCTTCAAATAACAACCAGCAACGACCCCCATCCAGTTATTTTCATCCAGTCAGTGGTTCCCAAAGTTGAAATTTTGATAAT
>FIZT01053562.1:0-22491 GCA_900065295.1 Paracoccus marginatus
GGGGGGGGGGGGGGGGGGAATTGTCTTTTCTAGGACGAAAAAACAATTTAAATTCTTGGGGGGGGGGGGGAAATCCAGAAAAATTATGGTTATTTTTGGGGGAAAATAATTGTCTTTTTTTAGAGCAAAAAAAACGAGATTTTGAGAAGGAAAACATCATTTTTTGGATACAAAAGTTTGAGATAAATTATGGTAATTTGTTGGGGAAAAATTGTTTTGTTTTTTGAGCAAAAAATCACCAAGAGTTTGGGATGAAGAAATCGTCGAACGAATAATCGAGGAATCGTCTTATTGTCTTTTTTTTCAGGTAAAAAATCGAGAAAAATTACGGTCAATTTTTTGAGGAAAAAATTTTTTTGAAAACAAAACTGGTAGTCCTAACTATTTCTTTTTTTGAAAAAATATTTTTTGAGAAAAACAGTGAGAGATACTAAATCAACACTTCTCGAGAAAATAATTTTCTTATTCAAGGGCAAGAAATCGTAAAAAAGAAAAGAAATCGTCAAGTTTTGAAAAAAATTCATCAGGTCAAATATCATTATTTGGGTGGGGGCATGTTTTTGAGGAAAAAATCGAGTTCCTTGCAAAAAAAATCACCATTTTTCCAAAAACGAGAAATTATTGGTAAAAAAATTTTTATATTCATTTTTGAAAAAAAAAAAATGATTTTCTTCGGCCAAAAATTGTCATTTTTTTAAGACGAAAAATTTTTTATACCTAATTGTCATATTTTTGAGAAAAGGATTTATTGTCATTTCTCACGACGAAAAATTGACAAAAAAGGTCATCTTGTTTGTGAGAAAAATACTCATTTTTCGACACCAAAAATTGTCATTATTCCGTGAAGAAAATTTCAATTTTTTCCAAGTAGGTACCTAATTTGTATAAGGACAAAAAAATGATCATTTTTTCAAATGAAAAATTGATTAAAAAAATTTTCAAATTCCTTTTTGAATTTTCTTGGACCAAAAATTGTCATATTTTTGAGAAAAGGATTTATTGTCATTTTTTGAGACGAAAAATCGACAAAAAAGATCATTTTGTTGGTGAGTAAAATATTCATTTTTCAACACCAAACATTGTCATTATTTTGAGATGAAAATTTAAATTTTTTCTTTGTACGGACAAAAAAATCTGTCATTTTTCTGCAAAAAATTTATCGACTGACTCGATAAAGAAAGCACCTCTACTCCATCAGGCTAAATTCATTATAAAGCTATACTTGAGCCGATTTAACCAGCGTGATGGTTGCAACCCATTGCACATACATATTCTAATTAAATAAACCACTGATCCGAGGGTAAAAGCGATTAAATTGACCACAGGCCGTTGCGTCTATCACCTTTATTTTTTGCTCGCTTCCTATAAGTACGTGCATATAAGTTAGGTACACGTATACACGTACACGTATGCGCACATCCGTCGGTGAAATTTAATAAACGGTGCGCGGTATTTATGCATAAAAATGACATTCATTACGACAGGTACATAGTACATACGAGCGCAATTTCAACTAGCGGAATAGATCCAGCCGTACAACATGATACGTACATAGTGTATGTTTGGTTCGTCGTCGTCATCCGTAAAAATGTGTGACAGAGTGAGGAAAGAAAAGACAGTGGCGGTGAATGAGACTGAAGGCGCGACAAGGAAATAGCGTAACCTTGATGAAGACTGATTTAGCGTAGCGATAAGAAACCGTTGGCCCACTGGTAAAGAAAGCAAATGTCTCGGTAGACATATACCTACGTCTTCTCGCGTACTCATCTACATGTACGTATACTTATACCTATACCTAGTGCCCGTTTATGGTACGTATACGTACAGTATATCCGAGTAGGTGCACGTAGGACACGCGGTCTAACCTTGACTCTACTTACACGAGGAGAATTAGAGCGAGCATCGAATATTTTACCGACGCGCGAGCCCAGTCGCACCAGCAGCCGGCTCGATCGTATTCGTATTATCGAACGAGCTCGATCGTAATTAAACCAGTTCTCCGTTTTGCGGAAAGGCGCCCATTCGTATGTACATTTGAAAAGACCCACCGCCAACCACAGTACGTACACCTCTTCTCTTCGGTTAATGTGTCTGCGTCCGGGCGCGTAAGTATATATTGTTTCAGACTGCACTCGATCTCGATGCGTTAAGGCGGTTTTGTGAAAGCGGCTTACGTCATCGCGAGGTGGGCGACCGACGACCGTACCTATGTCAAGTCCAATTCGCAAAGTTTGCGATTCCGGCCTAAAATCACCATCTCGGGCTAGGTTTACGATAAGCGATTTGCGAAAGCCACTAATGAGCTTCTTGATTTTCATGTACCATTTTATATATCCTGTGTTCATAACAATCCGTCATTCTAAGGTACTCCAGCACCGGAATAGCGTATATACCTGCGCTATTATCGTCATGGAATACCACACCATGCACCGGTACTGTATACCAATTCATCAAGCTAGCCACGCTTGCGGTTATCATTATCGTTTATGCTAATTTATACGCCAACTGGTATAAAATACCAGCGTATTTTGTAACGACCGACGACGCGACGTTCGAGTCCAACAACGCCAGCGACTAGCCTCGTAGTTATAGGTATTTTTATCGTATACCATCGGGGTATCAGGAAATATAGGTTAATTTTTACTGCCCTCTAACTCCGTGGACGAATCGAGCTTCAGTATGAAAGTGAGCTGGCAGCGTTGTACCTATAGTAGGTCTATATGGGCTATTGGGCACACCTATTCGTATGAAATCTTTACAAATTACGTACGATTCTTCTGGCCGAAGCCAGGATTAAACAATTTCATCGAAATCAAATTGTATCAAATTGATTTTAAAATGCAATCACACAAATATAAAAACCGATCCCTCGAGACAATCTCGGTATTGTCATTTCAGTCTTCATCGTCGACAGAGGACGTTGCAGGCGATCGATTCGATTAACACAATTTCTAAATTCGTTAGGTCATTCAACAAAAGCTGAGCATTCATTGTAATTGTACGAGTAGAACGAATCTTTTTCTCGGTCTCAGTCTTCGCGTGGTGATGGGGATGACCCCTTCGCTGAAGGTTTTCTTTCACGGTCTGTTTTTGGTATTTCCCCCGACCTCTGTAAATTTTCGTTGAATTTTGTTGAGTCTGGTGAGGAACCCTCCACCCTACTCCACCGACACGACACACTCTCCTTTGCTGGTCACTTGAAAAAACTATCCGCCAATTCAAGAATGTTGGAAAATTTTCTCATCGTATTAGTTTATTTCATGTCTTACCTAATAGGCATTTCAAACGATGATAAGGTGATTTCAATTTTTTTTTATCATAGTTCTGTTTAATACTCTTTTTTGAGAAAACACTAAATTTTTAATATTTTTCCAGTAACTAAAAAGAAACACCCACAACTGCACCCATGAAAATTTTTGGTTAAAAAATTTTCGCGAAAAAAACAATGTTTTTACTTCTGTTTTAGTGGGGAAAAAACAAATTAACAATTAAAATCCATACTTAATTAATTCTTGCTGAAAAAAATTCTGTTTTTCTAGAGAAAAAATTAATATTTTTCCTGTAAAAAACTTGACATTTTTTAGAGAAGAAAAAGAACAATTTTTCCAGTGAAAAATCAATGCTTGTTTTAATGAAGGGTATTTATTCAAAAAACAACCATTTTTCTATTGAAAAAAAAAAAAATTACAACCTTTCTAGGGAAAAAGGTCGATATTTTTTGAGAGAAAAAAAAAACAAAAAACGATAAACTTTTCCAAAAAAATCAATATTATTTTTTCTAGTGAAAAATTCGACAAAATCTATCTTTCTATTTGATGAAAAAAATTTCTAGAAAAAAATTATAATTTTTTGAAAAAAAAAATATAACTTTTCTAAGAAAAAATCGACATATTTTTAACGAAAACAATTCAATGAAAAAGATCCATAGTTTTTCTGAACAAAAAAAAAATCGATATTTCTTCACTAAAATGATACTCCAATATATTTTTGCACTGAAAAAAACATTTTCTAATGAAAAAAATTTTAAATTTAAGAAAAAAATGGACCATTTTTTAATGAAAAAAATCAATATTTTTAGTGGAAAAAAATTTTAAGTGAAAAAATCTAAATTTCTTAGCAAAAAACCAATATTTTTTTGTGAAAAATAAATATTTTTGGTAAAAAAATTTTTTAGTGAAAAATCGATATTTTTGAATAAAAATTGTTTAGTGGAAAAATCTGAATTTCTTGACAAAAAACAATATTTTTAGTGAAAAAAGGATATTTTTAGTGAAAAAACCCAATATTTTTTGGGGGAAAATAAGCATTTTCTTTTCGATGCAAAAATTTTCTAGTGAAAAAATCGAAATTTTTTGTGAAAAATCAATATTTTTGGATGAAAATTCTTTCAGCAAAAAATTAATATTTTTTGATGGAAAAATTTTTTTAGTGAAGAAATTCAAACGTCTTGGCAAAAAACAATATTTTTAGTGAAAAAACTCCATATTTTTGAGGGAAAAATGAATATTTTTGGTGAAAAAATTTTTTACTGAAAAAAATCAAAATTTTCAGTTAAAAATCTATATTTTTGAATAAAAATTTTTTTTAAATAGCGAAAAAGGTGATATTTTTCAGTGGGAAAATTTTTTTAATGAAAAAATCTAAATTTTTAGCGAAAAGAAATCAAATTTCTCAGTGAAAGCAATAGTTTTTGAGGAAAAATTTTTTAGTGAAAAAATCAAAACTTCTTAGTAAAAAAACTAATATTTTGAATGAAAAAATTGATATTTTTTGTGAGTAAAATCATTATTTTTTAGTGAATGAAATGAATATTTTTTAGTAGAAGATTAATATTTTTTAGTGAAAAAATAATATTCTTCAGTGGAAAAAATCGATAATATTTCACTAATATTTTTTAGTGAAATAATCAATATTTTCTAGTGAAAAAATATGTGAATATTTTTTTGCCTAAAAAGCTATTCTTTCATCAAAAAATTTTGTAGTGAAAAATCAATATTTGTTTTACCGTAAGAATTTTTTTTGAAATAAAATTAATTTCTTCACTGATAACGAACAATTTTTTTTCGAGGAAAAAATCAATTTTTTTTCTTTTTGAGATCATAAAAAATTTCTCGAAAGGAAAACGAATTGGTCTTCTTTTTGTGAAGGAAGAATTAATGGAAAATATCATCAATAACAATAACCTTTCTGATGAAGTTGATGAATAATTTTTCTATTAAAAAACGACGACTTCTCCATTAAAAAGTGCAATATTTCTGTACGTAGATGAGAAAAATTTGATGCTGTTTTTAGGCGCTGAAAATATCGATTATTTTTTACCAATAATTTTTCTATTGAAAAAATCAATATTTTCATCGATTAGAAAAAAGTTTTCACTCACCCATCACTGGAATTGACAAGTTGGTATAGCCGAACCGAAGCATTAGATATATGTATAGGTACAGAGATAGACTTCCAGGCACACGTATTTAACGAATTGTTCATATTCTCCAACATTTTAAGCTTCTTAAGATACGCATGTATACAATTACAATCTTTCATCACAGGACACCGTTTCACAGCTCTTACAATGTTATCCCAACCTGCGAACATAAATACATAAGTACACGTAGAATAAACCTCTCGCATTAAAACTTACACTTGTAGGTAAGTTGTAAAACCTTCAAACCTGCTGTATGATTACTTCGTGACCTATGAAAACAACCGGCCACGGTCCATTCTTCACTTGAAAATATTTCGACTACAAAACGTACCTAGGAACATCTCCTCTCAGCGTTGTTAATTGCCGAGAGTTACGTGAGATTTTTCAACACATTACATACGTCGTGGGTACATAGGCTACTCCTATAGTCGTGGTCACTGCAACAATAGACGGTAGTTATAACGGATTAATCAACGGTATAATTTGCAAATTATGTGAGAAATTTTACCTAAATATTTTGGTAACGAAACGAAAAATAAAACAGAACAGAATTAAAACCGTCTACGTATGTATATGTGATGCACGTGTTCTTGAATGTCTCGTTCGTGTTCCCAGTTTCGTAATGCTAACTGTGAGTGCATACGTACATAAATAGTCGTGTAGATAGGTATTAATTACGAGAAGACGAGCACGAGACTGAGAAAAAATAACGCGCCGGGAAGTTGTGTGCCTTCGTCTGGCCTGTTTTCTGAGTCAAAATTAGCATCGTTTTTATAGGCAGTAGAAGATTTGTTATCTTGCCGCCTTCTCGCTGCAGACACTGACCATTGGTTTGTTTTTTGATGAGTTTGAAAAATTTCTCAGCCACTTGTTACACCAATGAATCCACGCAATCACGTGTTTATGAAGTAATTACGCTTTTGAATGAAACCATTAGCAGCGAATTTGTACCTGGTAGTTGGCTGTGGGGTTTTTTAAATAGTAAAACAATGTTGTCAATGTTCATTTTTCAGTGTACTGATTTCGTTCTGTTTTTTTTCCTTGTGTTACAGATAAAATGTTCAAGAAAAAACTGCTGACCAGTTTTCTAGCTCTATTATTAATTATAAAATTAATAAAGATCAAATTAATGTACGTGTTACCAGTAATCATTGGCGTGAATGCGGCCAAAAAATTACTCCTCAAAGTTTTACTATTTCTGTTTCCACCGCTTACACATTTATTTAAGTTATGTACATTTTACCACGCTCACGCGTCCAAATTACATTATCATCACCATAAGGTAAGTCGATCGTAATTAAGATACATTTATCGGGCCCGTTCGCCTCACATAATCGCTGATACACTATCGTCTTCGCGCAGATTAAGCACCATCACCATCATATTAAAGTTCCTGTGCCAGTACCAGTGCCAGTTCCGTCGCATAAACCACATTCGCACTACGATCATCACGGATCGCACGACGAATACGAAGTGCCGGCCATCATCGACCACGATTCTCCGGCTTACGAAGGTCCGGCTCACGGACCGTCGTACGGTACGCCCGAGTATTACACGAGGAACGACATGGGCAGCAGTGTGTCGCAGCACGGCGACGAGCTGGCTAGCTGGGGCTTGAAAGACTACTACGCCAGTACAGAGTCGCCGGGCGTGCTTTCGGCGCAAGCTCAAGCTTTCAGTCCGTACGCCGAGCAGAATTACAAGGCTTTGGCGCAGGCCTCCAAGTACGCGAACGCTTACAAAGATTCGCTCACCAGCGCTACCTCTTCCAAGAAGAATAAGGTGAGGTTGATCGAAAATTTTTATGGGTATTATTTCTGGCGCGAACAATATCTTTTCGTCTCGATCTTCATCTTTCGTGTACGTATGTATATGTCAGCACGCGTCCAACATCATTATTGAAATCGCGTGTGTGCTGTTTGCTGCTTCATCGACTCGTGTAACGTACACGTGCACACAGACACACGATCGCGTCAGCCTTCCCAAGTAACATAATTACCTAATTATTACTCAATTCTACCAAAGACGCGGAATATCTTATGTCATATGTTATCGCTGACACAGTTTTTTTCCGCATCATTAATTATAACATTTTATATTTTACGCCGCATACACAGTCTATAGGTAGCCGAAATTCAACAGCGACCGAATGTTCAGGGATTGCTAAAATTATATCGACGGCGTTTGTTATGGTTTCGTCGATCGCGCGTGTTTACAAGGTTCGCGTTCCGGTTCGGTACAAGTCGAACGAAATTTTTAGTCAAGTTCAGGGTCATCGTATTCCCATCGAATTGATCTGATAGAATTTTCGAACATGAACGAGGCTGTATCAGATTTATAGCGATGAAAAATCCAAAATTCTCTCGAAAAGTAGGTCTGCGTCTCAGAATGGCCTCACAAAGTTTATAGTGATCTTTGTGGATGGACAGATCATCTTCACAGGCTGATTTCCAAAAAGAGAACGACTCCAAAAAGTCTGGACGATTTTCTAATAGAGCTTCCGAAATCGACGTCGTCAAAAGCAGTTTCTCACGAGCCATTCTTCAATCTCAATGGTCTGCAATGACGACTGAAATTCAAATCATTGGAGACAGATTTTCAAAATCTTCATTTCCATATTCGAAGAGATGAGAAAATGATCCATTTCAACATCACTTCCAGTCTTCTTGAAATTATGCCCAAAAATTGAAAAAATTGACCACTTCAGCACCTCATCACGAAACTGATATGTAAAATTATATACGTATCTCTTTGTACAACGAACAGTCCATTTTCTCTTGATTTTTCCAATAGGTTGAATTTGGAATCGGTCCAGTTCAATTTCAAACCGAACAAAAATATTTTTCCAAGCTTCTATTGAAAGAAATTGACATTTGTGTTCCATTTTTTTTTTTTTTTGGAAAAAAATCACTCGATGAATTTTTACCCTGTTTTTCGTACCATAGTTTTGATCATCACGTTGATTCTTTTTTATTTCCGAATTTGAAATTGCAAAAATTCTAGAACGCACATTTATACCTATCTCCTCGGTTACGTCTTTCATAATCCACCAACGATACCCGATATTTGGACCCATTTACGCCTATTTCTTCTCTCATCAACGGCAGACTATTTTTCGGCGAGAAATTCGCAATATTCGCTGGTTTGGACGTATTGCAAATTCGCGTATATTTTTCATCAGTAGGTAGAAACCGCCATCGTTCAAAATTAATTACCAAATGAATAACGATTACGTCGTCGGAGCACAACATTAATCGACGACACGATTCGTGAATTTCACGTAAGGCGCATTACAGCTCGTGTGCGCGACATTATCGAGTCGACGCGACCGTTTTATTTACTCTGCGACGAATACCTCTAATCATGACTACTGCTATAGCGAAGTCGAGACGAGAGCTAGATGTTGTAGGAGAATGGTCATTCGGCTCGAGCTACGAGTATAATTACGTTTCGAGAATAGGCATCGAGTTATATCACGTTTGCAAGTCGGCCGGAAATAATCTCTTCAGTAGGGAAAAATTCATCAAGCAATTGGTAAAATAATTAAGCGCGCCGAACGAGCATGATCGAACTGGAGGTAGCTTATTATTGTGCACGTACACGTTTGACACCTGTTGCCATGCACACGGTGGTGTTCCGTCGTTCGCGTCGTTTTTATCATTCAGGTATCTGTCCAATTGACCTCTATTCGCCGTCGTATAGCTCGGGCTCTCGGCGTTTAAATTCGTTTTTAACTTTCTCACACATACAGATGCATACGTCCTCGGAGGTCTGGCTGCGTAACCTTTCTCATATGTATCCACGACGAGCTTTTGATTTTTCTCCACCTCATTGATCGCTAACTCGGACATTTTGCTATGATTTCAGGTATCGAGTACGATATGGAAGAACAAGCCAACTATCAAGAATACGCTTCTGACGCCGTACGATCCGTTTTACAGTCCGATACTGCAAAAGATCGACGGTATATTTACCCAACTCGGTTTCAACGAGGAAGGCTGCCGAGAAAGACTCATATGTAGCATGTACAAGAATCCAGCACGGTTCAGCCCGCACAGTAATTTATTATCGACCGAATTGAGCAGGTACGTCGCATCGTTCATCACTGCCGTCTTCATTATTACGTTTCGTCGTCGTTACTTCGATACGAAAATCCAATTTCTTCAAACGTTCGTTCTTCTTCGCGTTTTCTGTTCGTCTTTCGATTCACGTGTTTTGATATTGAGAGAAAAAAAAACCGGAACTTCCAAATTTTCTAATCCGTAGCCGGTTCGCACGTTCTTCCTACGAGAGAGAAGTACATAGGACGGCGATTCGATGAATTTATATAATAATTAGACGACTCGGCTATTGGAATTGGCGCGAGAGAACAGGAAATAACCACGTGAAACGGATAAAGTAGCATCCCATACTAGAAGTGAGTTTCGTAAAATGTGGATGGACTAGATAGTGTACTAGCCATAAATCGCTGATGGCTAAACAAACCGAAACAGTGTTGCCAACGTTTTTAGATACCTACCGAATATCGACAGACGATTGAGAATTTATTCGTACGAGCAATTTTTTATACGAAAGTTGGCTTCCGTCCTCATTTCATCGAATGTGGAAATTTCTACGACGAATTCTGATACACATTTGCAGTCGTCTAACCAGCGTCACGAATTATTCGACGGAGTTTTACACTCCGGTAGCCTATTAAATTCAATTATGCGGTTAGCCGATGACAAAACATATAAATCCGCCGAACAATAAAGGTTAAAAAACGCTAATAATACCGCAGATTAGCTTTGACACGCCTTCGCCAAGGGTCACCGATAATAGTATCATCGTCGGATGAAACATATTTTGGTCGGTTTAAATCAATTGATAATTTCTATTATGTTTCTCGTGTAAACACACCTAGGCTCATTTTGGCGTCGTAATCGTCGTCATTAAAACTGACCTGCAACAAAGAGAAAAATCGCTCAATTAATCGTCCATATAAATCATCTTTCTTGTCTAGACAAAGCATATAAAATTACAAAATTAACCTACGGTTCGTCCCGTTAATCTAGTAATCGTAACTGAAACCAAATTACAATTTCGTAATTATCATACGCGAGCGCTGTTTGTTTAATGGTCGGTCAATGCGCCACAAATAGCGCACGAACGACCTAACGTAGGTACCTGCGATACATATATGCGACGACGACAAAATGCTCTTCTTTGCTCGAGCGTCGAATTTCGAATTCGAAAAAAAAAAAGACAACGGTTGTTGAATGACATTAAAAGTGACATGGCAAGCGCGAAGAAAGCGGCACAAAATGAATCATATATATATAACTACCTACGAATAAATCGTGTTTTATTTTCTTTATAAAAATATATACAAGCGAGCGACTCATAATGGTAACCTTGGCTCTTTTAAAACGATATGTAAATGTGACCAACATATGTATTTGTATAAGTTGGTCAATGATCTTGCTCTTGAAGAAACAACTCGACGAGTCAATGGTGAATACCTCGTAAATCTTTTTTTTCGCGAATATAAACTCTATTAAAATTCTACTTCTGACGAAAATTAAACTAAAAAAGTGAAATTCATATCGATGAGATTTTTTTAGAAACCACGAACGAAATCGTATTAAATTAAATCACAAGAAATACACGTTTTGATAGAAAACGCGAGCGATTTGGGGAGAAAAAACCGCGAATAACGAAAACGAAACTCGACTCGTGGGACTCGTCACCAAATGCAAATGTCGCTGAAAAAAATTTCACAAATCGTTCGACGAACGAGGGGGGTTTTTCTCAAAGGATCCGACACATAGGTACGGAAACGGAAGTGAACCGACTATCATAGTTCTCATAAAGCTTCCTAGATGAAAAAAAAAGACAAGATCGATGATCATTTATCTTGGTAACACTGTAGATAACGTAACAAAAATAATGTTTACCTCGGCATTCGGCGCACTATCTTCTTCGGTCGCAGAATGTTGCTTGCCTACTTTCAAAATCTCCTTATACGCAGCATGGCCATATTAACCTGTTTACGCATTTCGACGTGACCAGACAAAAATATTCGCCTCTTTATGATGTATTAGCCAGTTGAAAATTTTAATTGTTTCGACGATCGTCTTGATAAAGCAGAAAGCAAAATTAAATTTCAAACACGTCGTTATAATTTCGTTTGCCAAAGAATTTATCATTACTGGCGTAGAAAGGGAAACGTTTGTACTCTATACACATAGGTTAAAAATTAGCTACTTACTGTATGGTTTAAAATTCAAATCGATCGAATTTGTTTACAGAGATCCAGCCGAACTTGAAAGACCATCGCAAAACAACCCCGCCGCTGTGAGATTTTACAGATACGTAGAAGCAGCCCGAGACGGCCAATCGCAAAAAGACTGTTTGTCTGCATACCCGGAATGCGTTGTAAAAACAGAATAAGGTTCGTATTTGTATTATTAACTATCGAGTATTTTACACACATTATCCATAGTGGCACGATACCACGATATTTCCTGCTTACCTTTGATCTCTACAAACGTGTACGTCCGTGTTCCAGGTTCATATTGAGAAACGAATTAGTACACTGAAACTGAATGCTCGTATCCAACCAAGTCGTCGTATTAAAAGCTGGTTTAGCGGCTTAGTGACCAAGATTCCGTTTATATGGAATTCTATTTAACCAGTCGATCTTCATGATACATTATATCCGCGCACGTCGAGAACCTGGCAAAGATGAACGACAAATTATTAATTAGTGGAAACTATCACGTCGTTTGGATGGCACCGCTCATTCTTCACCATTCGATTAGATAGCATTTCTGAACAATTCATTCACCACTTATGTATTCCATCGTCTTTATTTATATTATTATTGGAGTAATTTTTAGTTACACTCGAATGGCATAAGTAATAATATTATATCGTAGGTGCAATTATCGTACTCACCTTATTACATTCGTATAGGTATGTGAATGATCGTAACACTACAAACACTATTAATTCCGTGTTTTTTAAAACAAAGAATCAAAATTAATTAGAGAAAACCTGAAACACAAATTCGCGGTAAGTACGAAATTTTGAAGTTTTTACGTTAGAAAACGACAAAATTTCGCAAATGTCAACTTAGTAAGCATCGGTGTTACCATTTTGAAACAACAAATTTCTCTCAGGTTGAACTTCGCGATTTTTGAAATACTTTCACGGAAATGAAAAGCGAGTGTTTCCCAAATTTTTTAATGAGGTTTAAATCGTGTGATTTTGTAATTATTTGAAACTACTATTCGCCCGAGTGCCAAATAAATAGTTTGCGTGGAAAAAAGATACTTAGAAGAAAAATTTAAGTTTCCTTTTTCCGTGTAAACTCAAGAGTGATACGAACTTTCATTTTTTTATTAAGTACCTAGGTATATTTTTTACTATAGAGAATAATGAAAAATTAAAATCAACTTTCATCTGAAATAAAATAATGATAACTTTCAATAATATTTATTCAAGTTGATTTTATCAAATTCTAAATTGATAAATACCTATTTTTTTTTTTCGAATATACTTTCATTATTATACAAATCGTTTGCATTTTATTTTTATATTATTTATTTGTACAGATATTTATTCTTTTTTGTTATGTATTATAAATAGTGTAAAAAGCTCAGAACTCAATTTGTGATATACTTATTTATTTATTTGCATATATTACTTACTTTTTGTTTTCTTTTTCGTCGTGCAAAAATAAATGTTATAACAGTTTTGATTTTTTTTTTTAAATATCTTTTAATTAGTTGGAAATTTAAAATAAACGTACAAAATGAATAATATGTACCTAATTTATGAAACATACCCAATATTGAATTTGAATTACAACAGTGGCAAATATATGTACCTACTTATTACGCACGTAGATAATTATAAGTACTAATCCACTATTTTGCTACGAATTTATCAATATCCCCATCACCGTTAGAAATGAAAATTTGGTTCTCACCAGAAGCAATTGCATATATACAGTTTCCAACGGGTACTGAAGCAGTAATCTTGAACGTATTCAAATCCCAAGACTTCAAATTTTTATCGTAGCCACCAGTGTACAAAATATTCAAAGACTCATTTCCATTTATAGCGTTGACAATCATCTCGTGACCCTATAAAAGATATACCACAACGTAACCACGAATCATCAATTCGTCTCAAGTTGAAAAATAGAAAAATATCTGTAAATTAATTAATTACATATACCGCACCTGCAAAGTGGCTAAGTTTTTGAAAGCCGGATTCGCTTCAAAAATGGAAATAGAACGACCGTCGCTGTTTACAAAAAATACTTTGTCGTTTGTCAAACAAACAGGTCCATGGCCACTTTCACACTTTCTTGTGCAAAACTGGGTTTTATTACCTAGACGTAAAAACAGAATAAAAATTCAGCAAAGTTAGCCACAACGTAATAAACGTTTGAAGAATACAACTTGGCAGCTTTAGTTATAAGAATTGAACCTGGTTTCATTTCTGAAATGGTAAAGTCGTGTTGGCCGGTAGTATAAAGATAATTATCTTTCGCACAAAGCCCTGTAACTTCTTCCAAGACTCCGTATTGTCCGACTGTGGTATCTTCATTCTGAAGAACCAAGATCTACAGAACATACAAAGCCAATCGTATATGATTAGCGTGTTACTATACTTACTGCAGTGTAAAGAAAAACGTACACGCGGTGAGTAAATATGAGTGAAGAAAAACTAGGTACCTACGTTTCCAACATTGTCACCAGCGTATAATTTATCACCGGTGTAGAACAATTTCAAAACTTCCGTGTCTACATTATTCCTGTCGATGGATCTAACCAATTCTAACGTATCGATATTCCATACTTTTATCGTATTGTCGTTACTGCACGAATATAAGTACTTATCGCTCGCTGTCAAATCGTTAACATTCACAGGATGAGCTTCGACCGTCTTCAACAGCTTCAAATCGTTGTTCCATACCTATACATACGTCGAATTATTCATTGCTCTGGAAGCGTGAAAAGTTAATGAAAAATAATTAATTCGTACGTACTCACCTTTATTTTGCCATCATTTCCGCCACTGAATAATTTTCCATGTTTGTATAACAAAACGGGAACATCGGCGGTGTGCTTATCAGTACCGGCGGCTGATGCTACTTTCTGATACGACGACGACATATCAATCGCGTAAAAATTTGTGTTGATGCCAATGTTTACGACGCTACGTTTCGCTTCTACTAGCTAGCGTGCGGTGTAGAAAAAGTTCAAAACTGAATTGAATTGAATGTATGCCAATGTGTTTTTATACTAATTTTCATTTCATTATAAATAGTAGAGACTTTTAAAGACTATTCTAGTAATTTCGATGCAGTTGCTTGCGGCTTCATAGCCATCTCGAGTGCCAAAATATACATAAAATGTGTTTTTGAAAAAGAAATTCTTCCTTTGCAACTACACCTATGTATTTTGTGATCTCGGTTCAGAGATCGCGAAGCTATGTGGTGTGTTATTTTTGGATCGGAGATATGATTAATTGCAGGTGAACTTGGACGATATTTATTTGACGACGAGTAAATTTTCGTTTCATGATTTCTTTTTGATTGAATAAATCGATTGTAGGAAATGTACTCGTCCAAATTGGACATGTACCTACCTACTAATTTCTCAGAGAATTTTGAAAAATGCGAAAATTATTCAACCATTCAGCGTCGTAGGTAATTAACGATCAAACGTTCCATAGGTAAGTACCTATAAGTATTTATCAAGTAGATACCTATACATACCTACTTATACACACAGGTACAACGATTGCGAATTTACAATGTTTATCCGTTGTCAATGGAAACTTCCTGCAAGCTCTGAAGTAACTTCATGACATTTCTCGTAGGTATACTTATTTTGAACTTTGTTGCAGTAATGGATGCTTATACTCGAACGTCGGATTTTTACCACATCGAAGGAAGTTTACCAGAACGTTTCCAGCGTCCATGTAAGTACCTTAGTACCTTCAAAAGCTTACCTGCTAGGCTGCTACCTACCTATATGAGATGTAGATTCAACATGCATACGATTCTAATTTTCTATTTTTATTAGGTAGATATACCGTACGATTCATTTAATCCGTCATACGTGTTATTCGGTAGCGTGTTTTTTTTATCACGGTATAATTTGAACGCAGATATGTTTCAGAATTACGGCGAACAAAAGTATAGTAATATCCATCCGATGTACGTAAGAACATCTATTCAATACGGGTTTTATCGTCCGACCATTCATACCGTGCCGACGAGATATTATCCGTTGAATAACAAATTTTCTACCTCTTTGTATCGTAGTGGGATGTTCAGGAATTTTTCTTTGAATATTTAACTTCATCTGTTCATCGTCCAAGAAGAGTTCTTATAGATAAGCGTTTCTCCTATCGATGGTTGGTTTTCGTTCTTTTGATGGCTGATATTTTTTCAGTAGATAGTAGATGATGCATACCGGGTGTCCGGTTGGTTCTGGCCCCCCTAATAACATTTTTAATGAAAACTTCGTAGGTTGGCAGTTCTGACCAATGTAAACAGATAGCCGCAATGTTGCCAACCTACGATGTTTTCATCAAAAATGTCATTGGAGGGCCAGAATCAACCGGACACCCGGTATTTATTTACTAGATAGTAGATACTACCCTACTCTTCAAACTCTACCTATCTTCAATTCTGTGGAGGATCTTTTAGATGGATTTGGTGAAAATGCAACTGAAGAACTCAATTTGAAAAAATGTACTTGGCGGTATCTTTAAAAAAAGCTTAAAGAGCTATTTTTTTACTTTGCAATGTTTTTATTTTTATTTGTTACTTAGTTTATAATATTGTATTACGCTGTTTATGGTACCTTTGCTGCCAATTAAATCGTACATGTAGAATATTGTAGATAGCGGGACGTTGGACCTTCTGAAGTGTAATTTTTGTGTTTTGCAAGCGTTGTTGACTTCATGATTGTCTACAACTTGTAATTTTTTTTTCATAATAAAATTTACTGAAATATCAACTTTTATCCATCTAAACATTATTATCTTCAACATTCAATTGACAACCCTGAGTAGCGACAATAGTTCCCAGAAAACTGTTACCTATGCAGCTATAAAAACCTGCGTGTGATGGCTGTTGAAAAACAAAAGAATAACGTTTCATTTTACCAATTCTGCAAAATCCAACACACTCATACCTATTATATTCCTACTTACTTGTATATTGCTACAAATCAACGTTCCAACACCGTTATCGGTGATTTCATCACAATCGAGCCCACTATATAACATAGATCCATTCAAAAGCCACATCACTTCAAGCTTCGGATCACCCGCAATGGTACAAGTTATGTTAAAAGTATCGCCTTGTGTCAAATTCACGACCGTAGGTGGGAGCTGAATGATAGAAAATGTTTTGGCTGGAGAAAGAAAATTGATGATAAGTTAAAAGCGATTTGATTGTGATAACAATCCAGTGAATAAATGGTAAGTATAATAAGTAGGTAGTAGGTACTCACAACATCCTACTTCGTCCAATCCAAGGTAGCAGTCTTTTACACCATTGCATCGATAGGATTTATCGATGCATTGATTAGTTCCATTAACTGAGCATGGAAATTGGTCTTGTGGACAGCGTGTTCTTCCCATTGCTAAAAAAATACAATCACAATTGAATTGAATCAGCATCTTAATGTTGTCGCTGGTAAGCATTATTTTAAAATGAACATTTTAGGTATAAAAAAGGGGAAAAATCGATAAATATACGCCCCATATTACATACTGGAAACGAGATTACAAAATTCTCGTTCATCAGCCCCATTTCCACAATCTGGCTCGCCATCGCAAACCCATTTTGTTGGAATACATATCCCACGTGGATCTCCACAATCGAATTTATTTTTGCAATGCACTGGTTCAGAAAAATCATTAGAATCTGTAAAACGATAAAATTAAATTTTCGAGAAAAATTATTTCTTCGGCGTTGATCATCAACTGACGAATATTTCGTCTAACCAAAAAAAAATACACCAAAGTACTTACCAAAAATTAAATCTTCAGAAATTCAAAAATTGAAAAAAAAAATTTTTTCAACTTTTTAAATTTCGAACCGTTTAAACAAATTATCCCTACGTACTATACTTATATCTATCTACGTACCTATACCTTCAGTCGTCACTGGTTCTTTATAAGGAAGGCTCAATAGTTGAACAAAACCGACAAGAGCGAATACCAAAACAAATGAAATTTTCATCGACTTCATTTTCTAAAAAAAAAAAATCAAAACTCGTCAACGAAATCGTAAGTAGAGCAACTGAAAAACGCCCACGATTGAACTTATAAACTTCACAGTCAAATTTCGGAACGTAAAATACGATCGATAGCCAAAGGTAAACACTTCCTTAGTTGGGTATTCACCTACTCAGGTATATATAGCATTATTTCACGCATTTTCCAATTAAAAATTTATTGTCCTTGCGCCGATTTTGACGAAAATCGGGCCGACGAAGCTGATTCTTAACAAACACATTGACGAAAGGTCGCCTTCTGCGAAATTAATTGAGATTACGTCCGTATTAATAAATTGGGTACATTTCGAGTAAGTGTTTATTGAATACATAGTAGTAATTAAACAGTAAAAATAAAGCGAATGCATTCTTTGGTTTGGTTTGTTTCTTATTAGAAAACGTTTTTGTATTACGTTCACGTATTATTTCATAATAACAATTTTTATAAATTAGATAACAAAATGAAAATAAATAACAAAATCTCCATCAAACAGCTAGGCAACAATAAACTATAATAATGCTTAATATTTTTCTATGTACTACAATAATACAACACACTCATCGTACAAACAATAATTGTAGGTAATTATAAATCGGTTTACCCTTTATTATTGATAAATTATAGGTAGTTGTGTTTTCACTTTTTTTTTTAGGTAGATAGGTAGGTAAGTAGATAGATAGGTAGGAAAGTATAGATAAATATTTCGATTTTTTCTCGTGTTTTTTTTTTTTTTGAATTACAAAACAAATGAAAAAAATTGATTTTTTTTAAGCTTCTGTATAGACAGTATAAATAAGCTTTGTTGTCTTTGAAAATGGGATTTGGTCGATACCGGAGTTCGAGTGTTTCGTTATAACGATATTCGAAGCTGTCAAACATTGAATTATAATCAAATAACGAGTAAGAAAAAATTGGAGCCTAAATTGAAACGCTTCTCCTTGTATTGCCATCGATAATTATTATGCACACAGAATGAATATTTGAAAAGCTTTTTTTCGGGTTCGACACTAGGAAAAAAATTATCATCTATTCAGTACTTAGACCTAAATAGTTCATTTATTACGATTTAAAAAATGGATAAAAATAAACATCAAATAAAACTGGTGTTAAAATTTGACATTCTTTTTAAAAAAAAGAGAGCAAATAACAAAACGAAAAAGATAAATGGATGAACGAGATCTAAAATATAATCAATATTAATCAAATACTCGTATTTGGATTGGTTACGACGACCGTGTTACACACATTTATAAAAAGCGAATAGGAAGCTGAGTATCTATCTAGGTACTTAGATAATAGATAATTTCTTAGTACTAGAAAAAAAAAAGGTAAAAAGAGATGCCGAAGGTTGTACGAATAGATAATTTAAATACTGTTTTGAAACATAACGATAATTTCACGGATGAGATTTGGCGTTGGAAAAAAATCAGCTGCTTATACGGTAGTAAATTGAAAGTTTTTATCGATTATTTATCATCGCCGAAAATGCCGGCGAAGGTTTTACGTAGATTTTTCATCGTATCTTCGTAATCTTCGACACTTCCTATGCTGCCGGTTTGCGAACTCTGCCTACCCAATGGTCGGTGTTGAGCTTGTTGAGGTTGGCTCGAAACGCTCGCTTGGGACGCTGTAAAATATCAGAATTCAAAAATTTTTACTTTTACCCAGAAAAAGTAACTCTGGTTGACTTCTCACATTGAAAATGAATGGTAATCCTACAAAGTAGGAACCATTTTTTTTTTCCAATTTTATCGTGATAAAGAATTTTTGATAAAGTTCCACAAATTATGAAAATTTTAGATTGCTGAGTATGAAAAAATTGAGTCATTTTTTGAAAATTCATTTTCAAAAAACGTTCAAACAATTTTTCAATTTTTTAAACATTTTGAAATTTATGATTTTTGAAAAATTTGTAATATTTAAGAAGGTACAATGTTTTGTTTTTCAATGCTTAAAAACAATTAATTCAAATAATTTTCTTCTTCTTCTTCTTCTTCTCAAAAAATCAAAAAAATTGTTTTTTAAAAATTTTTATTTTATTTTTCATTTTTAAAAATCCATTTTTGAACAAACTCAAAAATTTTGATTTGTTTAAAATAGTACAAAAATATCAATTTTTAAAAAATTCAAAAATTTGTTGATTTTTGAAATTTCATCTTTTTTTTATTTTTTATTTTCTGAAGCATTTTTTGTTTTGAAAAATTGAAAAAATTCAATTTGAGATATTTTTGGTAGATAATTCAGAAATATTTTCAAAAGTTGAAAAACTTTTATTAAAAAACTTTTTGATTTTTACAGAACTATAGTATTCAAAATTTAAAAAAAAATGAAATTCAAGTTTAAATATTTTAAAATTTAGTTTTTAGTGAATTCAGACAATTTTTAATCACGGAAATATTTTTGAAAAACAAAAAATAAAATTTTTTGAAAATTTATTTTTACAAATTTTTGATTTTTGCAAAATTTTTCAATTTTTAATCAGAAATTACTTATTTTTTCCTGCAATTTTTAATTGAAATCATTTCCGTGTTTTTAAAAAATATGAATTTCAAATATTTTAAATTTAAAAAAATTTTGATCCCTAAAAAACTTGCTCAAAAAATAATTTTTAAAAAATTGATTTTTTTTACTTTCGTAAGCTAGATTTTTGAAAAATTTAACAAATTTTTCCTTGAAAAGTTGAGTGATTTTTTTTTGATTTTTTCAAGAAATTTGTAGATGTTACATTTTTTGATTACTCATTTTTTTTTACTGTGGCAAAATTTCAAATTTTAGAAATCCCAAACTTTCAAAGCAATTTTCTTGAAAATTTTTTGAAAACCTATTTCATTTTTCAACAAATTGAAAAAAATTTTGTTTTTCAAAAAATTTAAAAAAAAGTTTATAAAAAAAATTTGGCAAATTTCTCTCGAGTATCATTCTCGTTTTTAGTTTTTTTCCCCTAAATTTTCAATTTTTTGAAATTTTTCAATGTTTAAAATTTTTTGGGAGTTTTCTAAAAGTAAAAAATAGATTTGATTTTGGAATATTTGCTTTTGAACAAATTTTTAGCATTTTTTTCGTTAATTTATTTGAATGAAAAATGTACAACCCTTCAAAAAATAACCGAGTACGATGTCTGTAAAAGCTGAAATATGGAGTCGGAGATACCGTGAAAAAGAGTTAGATGCTTACTCTCCGAGTCTCGACGACTTGGCTGCGTCGCCGATGTGGTTTGCGACCGTTCTTCTCCGTCGTCGTCACCGCCGGCTGTCGCAGAATACGCTGGTTGCGATTGCCCGCTTAAGGAAGAACGAGACATAGATTTGACCAGTGGTGGGCGACAGTGCATCTGACGAGAAAAAACAACAATTAAAATGATCCAATGATTTAACACGTTTGATTAAAAATTTCACGAGTAGGTACCTGCATCCTTTGAATAACCATTTCGGCAACTATACGTTTATCTTCTTCTTGCGTATCTCCCATTAATGTTAGAGCCGAATCGTTCACTTCGATAATGTGCTCTCGGCCGTCCTTACCGACGACTATTTCCAAAGCGCAAATATCCAATCCGCCAAACAACTCGGATACTTCGTCTATCCATAATTTATGCCTATCCGAAACTGTAGCAGTTTCAACTATCGACGAACCGGTGTTGGTTTTCCAACAGCCGGTCAGAGATCTTCGTCTTTAAAATAAAAAAAAAAAAATCGATAATTTTTTCACACCTCTATTTGTTGCATTGATTTCGAGTGTGAGTTCACTTCACTTACGTAAACGCTCTATAATTACTGCCTATTTTTTGAATATGTAGATCGTATTTGCTATCAATAAAAGGCTCCGTGGTCGCGTACGTACAAGAGACAGCCACCATCGAAGCGAGATCTTGAAATTCGACGTTGTTTTCAGCTTTCGCTTTACCTAAGCCACCGTGAGCATGTCCTACTTTGAATACGACGGGGTATTTCGGCGAATTCATCTATAGGTACGACAAATTTACAAATTCGAGTACATATGTAGAATTAAACAGACTTCTGCGTAGATGTACTTACCATTTCCTTATGACTAGGATAATAGGTTTGTTCTATCAATGGGAAGTTATCTTTGCCGAGACGTTTTTGTATTCCGAGTAGGTGGGCGTAAACCCAAGGTTTATCCTGTAAAATGAACATTTTCTCTCAGAATGTGAGCGATAGATAAAATAACGGAGGAAGTACCTACAAGTACAAAAGTAGAGAATTTACCTGAAAGTTATAGATAGCATTTAAAGAGTTTATACTCGGAATTCCCGCGTACATGAGTCCGAACAATATGTTTTTGTAATTTTCGCCCGCATCTCGCAGGTTTTGACGTACTAGGATGAAATTAGGTCGATATACTCTGTAAATTTGAGTAAAATAAGAGGCTAAATTACTTACATATTCACGTGTACGAGTATTTTATGAAACTATGTATAAGTATATTAGGGTGGAGTGAAATACAAAACATATCTTGGATTTTGATCAAATTCGGCGGGGTAGTTTTCTTCAAGTGGGAGACATTCCAAAAAAATTTTGAGCTTCTTGGGTGCACGGGGAGGGGGCAGAAGGTCCCCCAAGTGCACCTCCTTTGAAAAAAAAACGCTGTTTTTTGTGATTCTTAGCCAGTCAAAATGGGGTGAGAAACCTCACACCAAGTTTTAAAGGTGCAATTTGAGTTTCTGCATCTTCCTAGACCATCGCCATCCTTCTTGGATCAAAACTAAAACTGCTACCAGGGGGTCGAAAAGTTCCAGATTGCGATATTCTGGTGTA
>FIZT01053663.1:0-14003 GCA_900065295.1 Paracoccus marginatus
AGCTCAAGTTCAAAAATTCACTGTTTTTGATGTTTTTGAAAAAATTGTCAAAAATTGCAGAATTAACCGACTTCAACGTTCTTAAAAGTGACTTCACGCTCACGGCGGCACGGGTTAACGTGAGTCGATTTGAAGTCGATCGCGTCGTTGCGGAGATATATGAAAGTTCACAGTTGAATGAAAATTTGACCTCGTAAAAATATGCATTTCCTACGAGCGCACCGTGGAAAATGTTACGTATTTCGACGGGGGTCTAAAATTTTGAAATATCATCTATTATGAATAACGTGACACCATGAGTGAGGACGATATTTCAAAATTTTAGACCCTGTCAAAATACGTAACTTGGATCTTTTATTTTTGATTTGGATCACGATTCAGATTAAAAAAATTAATTTGATCAGTGATTTGGGATCATTTACGATCATCAATTTAAAAATGATCCGTGATTCGAATCAGTTGCCCGTGATTTAATTAGATTAATTTCGACTTTTTCGTATCACTTTTTTAGATAGACAGTACAAGATAAGGATTCGAATCTTACTCAATTCTGGCTGTATTGGGGAACAGTCGGTTGATCTTGCGCGACTGCGCAAATTTTTTTTTTCAGTTGAAGATATTTACTACCAAGAAACGCGAATTGAAACTTTGAACAGGTAGTCCATTTTTTGAAAACAGTCATTTTCAAATTTTTGATGGGAAAATTACAAATTATTTTAAAATATTCAAAAAGATACAATTTTTAAATTTTTCAAGAAATTATCACAGAAGATCAATTTTTTTTAGACTTTTCAATTTTCATTTTGTTGTTAGTGATTTTTTTGCAATTTTTTTTTCACATTTTTCATTTACTTTTTCCATTTTTATACTCAAATTGAGGTAAAATTTCCATCAAATTGAAGTTTACATCTACGTCAAGATCTGGCGAAAGATTCGAAATCGAGACAGTTTTCTGCAGCGTGCGCGTTTCGTTATTACTTTCGAGACTGGCGCCAGATCATGAAATCTGGCGCGGAATAATTTCGACATTCGTCTGATAATTTTCCACACTTGATGGGCAGCTGATATGAATCAGTCTATATGATCGTAAATTTATGTACGTATCAACCGAACCAATTTCATTTTCATAGCTCGACACAAACCTTGGCTGCGACATCCGCTTAGTAAGCAACTTTTAATATTCGTAATCACTGTGGCAAAATCTAGAGTCAATAAAGAGCCAGCCAGACATACTACGTCTGGCTGGTGCATGTATGTATGTATGTATGTATGTACTTCGTCTCGCACATCTACTTCTGTCCCTTTACTATGTAATATACGAATTTCATAAAAACACGCACGTCGCGTCGTCGCTGAGTACGTACCATGCCGGTGCAACGTGCACGCATCGAGGTTAGGTAATTATACGACTTAAGGAAGCGAACACGACTGGCAACACTCCGCCTACTAATTTCCTGAATATGGTGAAAAATTGATTAAAACATTCGAAGTAATGAAGGTTGACATTATTTAGACATTTCGTAAAGATTTTTGGCGAGGTGGCTGGAGCGAGCACGCTGACGGCGTGGCGGGCGAAAAAGTGGGTCTTGACGGGCAGATGCTAACACGGTACGTGCGACTGGGCTGCACGTGGATCTGGCCCTGGCGTATGGTGGCATTCACGGTGCGAGTATTTTCGACATTTGAAATCTTCTAATTTACCCACCTCGCCGGTGCTTAGGCTATAGTGCCACTGGCAGTGTGCGGATGCCGCCGGTGTTTATGCGAAAGGGTAATCGCGGCTACCTTTCTATCAACAGTTTTCGCCAAACCTATTGACGGAGACTTTTTCATTGAAAAGCACCTCTCTATAGTTAAGGTGTACGGCATCTGTCTTGAAAAAAAAAGGGGTAAACGATGGCGATGGTGTTATTGGCCGCGTGCACGAACCGCAGCACTCGTCATTTAATTCTCTTGACCTCAAACTATCGTGTAAATATTTGATCAATTAAAAGAAAAAATTCCGCCTTATATAGGTATAGGTAGAGGTACCTAAGGTGTTGTCAACGATTAGCCAGATAGACGACAATATTCTCGTTCTCTGTCGTGCTCGGCCAGCCCGAGATTCCGGCACCTGTATTAATCGGCTAGTCGCAGTCGTCTTCTTTCGAATTATCATAATACAAAGTAAGGTATTACCTACCGTCGGCCGTCTCGAAGCTGATTTTGTTAACTTACGCTAAGATACCACTATAAATATGTTTTAATTTACCAGTCGCCGCGCACCACGCCGTTTTCCTCGATCACTTCTTTTTTTTTTCGTCTCCACTTCGCATTTCTGCGGTAATTGAATGACGCTCGCGGAGACCTATCACACTATCAACGGAATTCCTCAATACCGGTTTCCAAATTTTCCACATTTCCAAGACTTATCCGGTTTAAATATTGGGAAGATTAATACTACTATATATTTGCTACTTGATAGTGCAATCTACATACAAGTGTAGATCGCCGAATACACAGGGCGGCAAATTACACTACGCGGCGTAAGTAATGTTCGAAGTAGGTAGCTGGATCCAACGTTATATTATTGGCGATCGCGATTTATCGATCTGCTTTTTCCCCTTGGCTTTTTTTGTTCTACTCGAATCGATTCTCTGTGTTCCGTTGCGAGCGCTCTGCTTTAATTGAGCATTCTATATCGTTGATCAATTTATTACACGATCGTTGCGACTAGCCAGTTCGACTATTTGACATTTTCCATTCCATTTCCAATATTATAATAGTGTGTTGATCACGCGACCGAAACCGAGACCGAGACCGCGACCAACCGACGTTTATTATTAATTCGACTAGGCAACGAAACCAGATACCTTAATTAAGTTTCCTTTTCCGTACAATGCGCCAATTTTTATTTCTACTTGTCAAATTTGTCGTGTCGAGATAATCGTCGAATTCGTGATGGCGCTCTACTGGATGTACCCCCTTATAGTTACTATGTCGTATTACAAAACTGCATATACGTTGTGCCATGTTACTTTTTTCGTAGTACTAATTGCATGGGTAGGTAATTGTCTTGTTTTTTGCGACGCGTTGCTGCGTTCGTTATTTACGCACGAATACGTTTGGAAAAAACTGGAAATTTTTTGCCAAAATAAAAAAATATCATTTTTCCTTGGAATGATGAAAATTTAAGATTTCGTCAAAATCAAAATTTTTCATTTTTTGTTGAAATGAAAAAGTATCATTTTTTTTCTCAGAATGATGAAAATGTCAGTTTCTGTCAAAATGAAGAAATTTGATTTTTTTTTTAAATTAAAGAAATGCATCATTTTTCCTTAGAATGATGAAATGTAAGATTTCGTCAAAATCAAGATTTTTCATTTTTTGTTGGAATGAAAAAATCTCATTTTTCTCAGAATAATGAAAATGTCAATTGTCAGTCTGTTAGGCTTTGTGAAATGAAGAAATGTGATTTTTTTGAATAAAAAAAATGTTTTCTCTCCCCAAAATAGAAAAAATATCATATTTTGTCAAAATAAAAAAAGTCACATTTTGTCAAAAAAAAAAGTCACATTTTGTCAAAAAAAAAACCGTAATTTTTCGGTCAGAATAAATAAAGTTTTTTTTTTTTTTTTCTGAAAATGATGGCCATATCAGATTTTTGTGAAAATAGAAAAAATGTCACATTTTGTCGGAATAATAAATTTCTCCTCAATATAAAAACTGGTAATTTTTGTCACAATGGAACAATGTCATTTTTTATCAAAATGGAAAAAATGACGCTTCTTGTGAAAATGGAGAAAATCACTTTTTTTGTCAAAATTGAAAAAAAAAAACATTTTGGTGAAAGTGGAAATGTGAAAGTGGAAAAAATGACATTTTTTGTCAAAATGGGGAAAATGACATCGCCAAAATGTAAAAAATGATATTTTTGTCAAAATGTAAAAATGACATTTTTGTAAAAATGAAAAAAAGGCATTTTTTGTCAAAATAGAAAATATGACCTGAAAATGGAGAAATTTTTTTGTCAAAATGAAAAAAAGACATTTTTGTGAAAGCAGAAAAAATGGAATTTCTTGTCAAAATGGAAAAATAACATTTTTTGTCAAAATGGAAAAAATTACATTTTTTGTCAAAATGGGGAAAATGACATCGCCAAAATGTAAAAAATGATATTTTTGTCAAAATGTAAAAATGACATTTTTGTAAAAATGAAAAAAAGGCATTTTTTGTCAAAATAGAAAATATGACCTGAAAATGGAGAAATTTTTTTGTCAAAATGAAAAAAAGACATTTTTGTGAAAGCAGAAAAAATGGAATTTCTTGTCAAAATGGAAAAATAACATTTTTTGTCAAAATGGAAAAAATGACATTTTTTGTCAAAATGGAAAAAATGACATTTTTTGTCAAAATGGGAAAAATGACATGATAATGAAGAAAATAACTTTTTTTGTCAAAATAAAAAAAGACGTTTTGGTGAAAGTGGAAAGAAAAGACATTTTTGTGAAAGCGGAAAAAATGGCATTTCTTGTCAAAATGGAAAAATGATATTTCTTGTCAAAATGGAAAAAATTACATTTTTCGTCATAATGGAATAAAATAATTTTTTGTCAAGATGATAAAAGTAATTTTTTTTGTAAAAAGGTGTGAAAGTCGCAGTTTTTATCAAAATGGCAAAAAATTTACTTTTTGTCGAAAAAATAAAAGTAATTTTTCTCTCAAAACTATAAAAATCACAGTTTTTGGTCAAAATGAAGAAAGCCGCATTTTTTATAACTAACAGAAAAAATTTCTTATAAAATTGAAAAAATGATATTTTTTGTTAAAACAAAAAAATCTAATTTTATGTCAAAGTGGAAGTTATTGATCAAAATGAAAAATTTCATTTCCACCAAAAAAGGAAAATACTTACGCACTTTTTGTTGATACTCGTAGAAAGAGGTGTATCTAATAATTTTTTTTTGAAATAAGAATAATGTTTTTTTTCTCTCAAAATGTGAAAGAATCAAAATGATGGAAATGTCATTTTTCGTAAATAACGGATGAAATGACATTTTTTGTCAAACTGAAAAAATATCATATTTCTTCGACGAAAAAAAGTCAATTTTTGTCCAAATAAAATCAAAATGATAAAAGTACGATTTTTGCCAATTTATCGCGAAATTGAGAACTTTTTAAAAATTTTGCGAAACCCTAGGCGCTCGAACGCAGCTATGCATTTCCAGAAACTATATCGAACACGAAAGCACAGTCACCCAACAGACACTTGTTGATCTTAAACATCCTTCGCTATTCTCTTACTAAACCAGGCCTAGTCCAAAATAGACGTAAGAAAAATAACTTTTTTTTGTGCTCTTTTTTTCACCCCTAGCCTTCTTTTTTTCACTTTTTTATTTTTTAAATAATGTATTTCTCGTTGATAAAATCCGTTACACAATAAATATTTTAATTAAACCCATTCGAGCATGTAGAAAAACATTTTTCAGGTACGTGATATGCTAATCCAAATGCATAATAATGAATAGTAGAAGGTGAAAGGGGAAAAAATGTATCTCTTTTTCTGAACCACATATACCTAAATAGATAGGTTACCTCGTACGTGTACGTCGAGGCTTTTATAATACGCAGAAAGGATAGGTACTGGGTGCGACATCGGCGGTGGATATTTTTCGCGCCAAAGTAAAAATATAGGTATACGAGTACCATACGTGGTACATGCTAATGCAAGGTCTAGGCCTAATAAGGTCGAGCGTCAGAATTACTCGGGGAGAAAGATAGAGAGAGAGGGATTCTATAGTCAAGTTAGAGATTTCGTACAGTTTAACGTGATGTGCCACAAATGTTGGATTATAATTGTACGTTCGGTCTTGTAATAAAGGCAGGATTTTTGTACGTTAAGGCAGTGATTCTCAGATTGCTATTAAATCGGTATGTAGGTATAGGGTGCCATTAACATTAAGGGTGGCTTAGATCGAGTTGGGTGCTACGTGTATACGATGTGTCTGTTCAATGTCGAAGTATATACTGTACTTATGGTCGATGTGGGTAGTTTTTTTTTCTTCTTCGAAGAAGGATCGAAGTTGTATAAAAAAATTATGATATTTGTAGCTTCGTTGAAAGTTATTTATTTTTTCACGAAAGGTGGTGGTTTTGTTAAACAAATAATGAAGGAGAAAAAATGTTTATAAAAAAATATTCTTTCTCGTTTAATTTTTTTTTCACTTCCAAACTAGACGATTTTTAAGAGAAAGGCCTAAAGGAACGGTTTTTTTTTTCATCCTTACGAAGCGTAACAAATAGGAAAGATTTTTTGGTTAAACTACACATCTATACCTATCACTTTTGCTTTCACGGAGCACAGGCCAGGATATTCATTAATCATGCTGGAAAACGATACACCTTTTTTTTCTCTTTCTCTTTGGAGTTAAGACCCACACGATCGACTGGAAACGAGCCGATAGGCGTTTTCGATATTGAAATTACCCGACTGGGTGAATTTTTTTACCGTACAGAACGCTACGAAATGGGGAGGCGCGCAGGCAGGCGACGGCGTATATTATAATTTTAAGAAACCCTAGCCGCGCAGAGTACGCAATATAAGAGAGATCCCTTCACTCTCGGTGCATGCAACAAGGGATCTAATGATTGTACATTTGAATGGCTCGACAAGTCAAGGTATCGCGCGAGGGGAGGTACCAGGTCAGCTTCTATTATACGCGCCGAAACGTACATAGAAAGGGTGTCTACGCATGGGGTTGCGGGTTGAAACGAGTACAAGTTTTTCAAACTGGTTTTCTCCCCTTTATTTTTCGTATACGTACGCGGCGCGCCTCCACTCGCCCGCTCCTCGCAGCGCGTTTAGCTTAGCGTCTTTCGGTGCGTATGCGTTAAATAGGTACACGTGAGCTGAAAGCCGAGGTTTAAAGTGCTTCTCCTCTGCCTCCTCTGGCCGCTCGAACGTAGGTACATAGAGGATAGACCGGTAGACCTTTGCGAGCCGTATAAAATGTATATGTACGGCGGTTGTGGCAAAAAATATCCCCGCATTTTAATGTTTACAGAGTAAAAAGCCGAAGCCATTATGTAGGTCTAGGTACATAGGTAGTTTTTTTTTTCAAAAGTGAAAAATACGTCCTTTTTTAAATGGCGTCGTCTATGCTATATACCTACTACGTGTACTCGTACGAAATTGTAGGTAACGCATCGCGAGGTGTTTTTTTCCTCGCTCTTGTTTCTTTTTATTCTACGCGACGATTAAACTAGTCTACTATATTCTGGTTATATATCTACGTATTTTAATGTTAGAATATATGAATAATTAATGGCGAGTCGGCCTCTCCAAGAATACACCACGTACCCCCCATTTTGGACCCTTCGGTTAGCCAGATCCAGCTCTTCAGCTCACAGCCGCATGCGTGTGGATTAATTTATACGATGAAATATATAATTTCTTTTTATATTCAAGGGATCCATCCATCTATACACGTATATAGGTACTCTAGGTAATACAAGTACCGAATAATGAACATCGCCGAATTTATAGCATAATTAGAGAGGACCAGAATGCAGCGAAAAAAATTAAGAGATGTATAACTGGTCGACGTGCCTCGAGTATCGCGAAAATACAAAAACCGATGCAACGAGGAGCGTCGAGTGCCAGGAATTACCTACCGTTTAATCATACTCCGCGGCCGTCTATTTAGCCTGGATAAATGAAACGGTATATTTTGTACATTATTGGACACAATCGGCAGAAAAAAAAATTCATAACCGGACTCCAGAAGGTAGTCTGGTTCGAAAAGATGCATTGTACCTGCTCGTACGTACCTGTAGGAAATTTATTACACGCACGTCAATTACCAATCTGAGTAACTTTTTTCGCCAGTCTTTGATTTACTGGCTCGTTGACTGGTGTACGTTAATTTATGCTCGGGTTGTACAGTTCGTTTAGGTCAAACGACTCGATCTGCCTAGATCTTGGCGTATTTTTACTCGCCATCTCGAAAAGTAAACTATACTACTTGTGTATGGATTTTATCTCACGAGAACTTCACGTACAGATATTGCAAAAGTTAAAGGTATAAATATAGGCTCTCTTTTTCCATATTCTTGAGTAAATAATAAGAATGGTTCTAAATCAATAACGTTATATACCACTGAATATTTCAACGCATAGGCCTATTCTCTCTGGCAAGAACGCAGGGTTAACAAACCATCGAATCGAAAATTTTACCTACTTCGGTAAATCAACCTTTTAAATGCCAAATGCCGTCTATAAAACATGCATCTTTTTACCTGTAATCGGCAGGTATTCAAAAATCGTACCTACTCATTCATGTTTTATTCATACGGTGTACTCTTTCATGCTCTTTTATCAAATACTTATACCCAGACCTACGTACGAATAAAATGTACGCGATTGTGCGAAACGGAGCGGATTTGCAATGTACTGAATGTGTTTTCAATGAAATTTAAAACTTGTTCGAGATGTTTTTTTTTTTTATTTTTTATTTTGAATCGGGGTGATTCCTCAGTCAGGAAGAAACATTTCCGCGATGCGTTTTTTTTCTTTGGTTCATTTTTATTGTCGAGAACACATACGTACGTCGGAGTGTGATCTTTGACGAGCGCGAATGAATAGCTGTAAAGATTGCTTTTAGTGCCTCGAGATATTATACCGAGGTGGAAGTAGAATTTATAATTTTTTTTTTTTTTGCCAATGTTCTGTCTGCGTGTGGATGGTAGGTAGACGCGAATCTAAGGAGATGGGGAGGAACGGGGGTAGATTTCCTCCACGTAAATGACTGAAAAAGTAGAAATAAAATAAAAGAGTACACGTGTTTGAAAATGAATTTTCTCCCAAAAATAAGCCTTGCATTCACATTTTTGTTCCACTTTGACCCCCAAAGAAATATGAAAATTTTCGAAGAATTCAGCAAGTAATTGTCATCCTCCTCCTCCTCCTCCCCCACCCAGAACGACTCTTCGGAACTGACAAAAAATTTCTGATCAATGAAGAGACATTTTCTCGGTTTCATTGCACATAATTTTGCAACTGTTACGAAATTTTGTGAAAAAATTTATGAATTTTTGCAAGACATTTTGAAGAAATTTTTATAGAATATTTTATGAAAATTTGTGAATTCAGCAAATGCAAGTCATCTTCTCCCCCCCCCCACCGCCCAGAATGACTCTTCGGAACACACAAAAAATTTCTGATCAAAGAAGAGACATTCTCTCGATTTCATTGCACATAATTTTGCAACTGTTACAAAATTTTGTGAAAAAATTTATGAATTTTCTAAAGAAATTTTGAAGAAATTTTTGTGGAATATTTTATGAAAATTTGTGAAAATTTTTCAGAAATTTTTTGGAATATTTTTTGAATTTTTTTGAAACCTCATGAGAAATTTTTTTAAATTTTCTGTTTTTTTTTAAATTTTCTGTTTTTTGTTTTTGAAATTTTTAATTTTTTATTTCAGAATATTTTTTTAAATATTAGGAAATATTTTTTGAAAAACAGTTCAGTGAAAGCTCATGAAAAATTTTCTAAAAATTTCGAATTATTCAGTTTATAATTCTGAAGAACTTTCCAAAAATTGGGGAAAATAATTTCTGAAACTACATATAAGAAACTCATTTGAAATTTTCTATAATTTTTTTGGAGAATTTTCTATTCGTGAAAAATTCTCTCGAATAGTCTGAAACATTTTCTGCAATTTTGAGAAAATTTTTTGTAATGCTGCGAAAAATTTTCTGAAAAAATTCTGAATATTTGTAAATAATTTTCTGAAATGTTGAAAAAGCTCATGAAAAATTTTCCGAGTAAATTTTGAGCAATTTTTACGAAAACTTCGTTGAAAAAATTAAAAATTTCCAAAACTTTAAAAACTTGAAGATTTTTTTTTGAATGTTGTGAAATGTATTCAGAAATTTTGTGTAGAAGTTTCTGAGATCCCTAAAATGTTACATACGAAGTATTTCTTGAAAAAAAAAACTGAAATCTTATATTTTTCTGAAAATTTGCAAAAAACTTTATTTTCTAAAATTTTGTGGAAAAAAATTTCAAAATTTTCGTGAAATTTTTCTAATACCTACTTCTATAGAATATTTTCTGGAGAATTGTGCAATTTTGTATGGAAAACTCTCCAAATATGTATTTGTAAATAATTTTCTGAGATTTTCTGAAATATTTTCTCGCAAAAGTTGAGAATTTTTTGGATTTTTCTGAAATTTTTTTGTGAAACACTTTCTGGGATTTTGTAAATTTTAAATATCCTAGAACTTCACTGGAATGTACCGTTTTTGTGTAAAATTTAAAAATTTTCTGAAGCTTTGTTCATTATTATTATTATTTTTTTTTAAAGAATTTTTCATGTATTCAATTTTTAATTTCTTATGAAAAACTTTTGAAAATTTCTGTGATTTTTTTTCCCCTAAATTTTCAGAATTTTACTTAAAAAACGTGAATCAATAATTTTTTTAATTTTTGGAATTTTTTTCTTGTTTTCTGTTTCAGATCATTGTGAGTCGTACAATTGATTTTTTTCATAAGCTGGATTATCGTTGCGCTTGTACGAGCCAAATCTTATTACTCGGATATCACTTACCAGAGGAGATGTCTATCTAGTACAAGATTTGTGTCAACGTGAACAAGCCTATGCGCAGGTAGGTACTTTTCAATAATACGCAATGCATTCGTATTTCGTATCACTTAAGCATACTTACCTACCGCACCGAAATAATGAACACTTGGATATTACTAGATTACATTTCGGCACCATTATGCCAGTTAAATAATTGAAAAATCTCGCCCCAAACGTACAAGTATACGTAAATGTAACACGCCGATGACGGTAGGTAGTAGGTGCTATAATGATTAATGCTGCAAACGCCTTGGCCGAGAGTAATAACGTCGTGTAGCGTGTTTCGCTTGTCATAATTTGGATATGTGGCCAAACATCGCGGGACATGTACGAGAAAAATTGTCCGAAAGTCAGCGGGCACCTAAGTCACAAATTAGGAATAATATTATTTCGCGCGCCCGATACCCTATAAAGTGTATGTCCTATGGTCAGCTGCATTTCGATATGTCGAGATGTTAGCTGGAATGCTGTTTTCTATAGTAGTTACAAATGCTATAACGCTAATGCTAATTTCTTTAATCTACCATTGATGCAGTGTTATAAAGAAAGGTTCGTTGAACGTTTTTTTTCCTTCCTTTTTCCGTGTATTTTTTTTTTTTTTTCGTTGCCCGATGCATAATTACTATTCACATGCGTACGTATACATATATGAGATAGCACCAGTAAAACTGGATTCATTTACTGGCGTGCGACGACAAATTAATAGAGAATCAAAATTACATTTTATCTGTGTTAACATGTCCAGCGGCGCATCGTACTGCCGTTTCGGAACAGTTTTGTCTGTCGCAGAGAGTACCACCTACACTACAGTTACATATCTACACATTACACACAAGTTTGCGAAAACGGTACCGTGTGGTGTATCCGCCAAATTTAATTGTTTTTTCTAGAAATTTAATCCGATCCGTCGTATCGTCTGGAGAGATAAGGGTATTGTGTTTTTTTATTGCTGATTTTAATAGGCGAGTGTTAATTTTAGATTTTATGTCGTCGAACAGGTGATCGAAGTGACGTCACCTGGCGTATAAAGTAGAGAATATTGTGCGAGTAATTATGTCATCTGCGCGGATCCCTGATATTTTAACGAGCTCGTCATAAATAATGATATTATGCTGGGGTAGTAAATTGCAATATTATTTAATTCTTTGTCTAATGAATGGCAATACGTACCAGCCAGATAGAATTCAACCAGCGAGGTGGTTTTCACCGTAATGAGTTCTTAATGTGGGTTAAGTATAATATTTTTATAATAACCTGTGCGTGTTTTTTTGCTACCCTTCGAGTAGAGTAAAATTCCAACTGTTGATATTTTTTTACGACCTATGCAAATGCTTAAGATATCTAGAGTTTTTCTGCCATTTGGACGAGAAGTCGTTACTTCTTGTTTTCGAATTGATGTTTTATTTTCATGAATTCTTGGCTCGTGAGATTTGTTTATACTGTGTACGAAAGTGTAAAAGTGGAAAATTCGGTGAAAACATAAATTATGTAAAAATAAAAAATTCTGCAAAAATGGAAAATTTTATGAAAGTATAAAATTTTGTAAAAATGAAAAATTCTGTGAAAATGGAGAATTTTGAAAAAATGGATAATTCGTTAAAATGGGAAAAATTTTGTAAAAATTGAAAATGTTAGAATTCTGTGAAAATGAAAAATTTTGTAAAAATGGAAAAGGGCATAGGGAGGCAAGCATGGTGAATTTGCCCCGGAGGGATCCGGGGCTGATATTTAGGTGGTAGATGGGTACTACCAAGAAACATTCATGACCAAGGTTCAGACCCCCCACCCCCTGCTTTTTGAGAAAACCCCCTTTAAGTGAAAAACGGATGAAAAAATTTTTCTCAAGCTCGAGTTGATGGATCTTCGTAATTTTTTAGCATGTTATACACACATATTAGGGGCATTTTAGAAAAAATCAACACCCCCCCCTCCTCCCATATTTCCCCTCCAAATTCCATTTTTTAACTTTATTTATTTTTTTTGGAAGTGGTAACACTGATTCACAAAAATTTAACTCGTGTTTTTAGATGCACTATGGACCCATACACAACATATATTTAAAAAAAAAAAATCGTTGAAAAGGGTCATAAAAACGAGGAGGGGGTATCATGGTATAGCTTATTTTTCATGTTCAATCAGGTTTCGAAATTTTCAGGGTGGAAATTGATGCTTATGATCTAAACCGCATGTAAAAAATATTTCAGGTCACCCCTCTCTCCTAACCCATTCTAGGGGGTGAAACGTGACTGTGTTTGAAAGGGTACTCTAGGCTAAAATAGGCGAATCAGCCTATAAGAGCTACTTTTCAAAACTAACTATCAGACATTATTAAGGACCCCCCCAAAAAAAATTTCAGGATGAATTTTCCGACTCCCATCCCCTCCCTCTTTCCCACAACCCCCCAAAATATCTTTTTTTTCTTGAAAAATCCTGTTTTGGTGCCTAGTCGACTGAAAATTTTGAAATTTACATGGTATATACGGGAAGTAGTAACGAACTGTTGCGAATTTTTTCAGAATTTTTTTACGCTGCATTCCAGCCAAAAACCTACTTAAAAGCTTTAAAATCGCTATAATTTCAAAACTGGAGGACATAATTTTTTTCTAATCACGAAATCTTGTTCAACGAGTCAATTTACCTACTTATACACCTTTTTTCGCGACCGCTTTGCCCTAAATTCCCTGAATTGAATTTTTACCTCAAGAATTTCTAGTTTTGACGTAGTACGAGGGTGAATATTGGTCGAATAAAAATTCCAATGCCGGATTCGGTTTCTACGCGCCAAATTACCCCTATTTAGACATTTTTCGCAATAATTTTGGCAAAACTTGGAGAATTCGATTTTTTATCCACTTTTCCCCTGAAGATATAGGGGAAAACCCGAATTATTCAAGTCTTGCCGAAATTATTGCGAAGACAGAGTTTTGGGTGTCGCTCGATTTTCGCTCAAAATTCGAGCGACAGGCGAGTGACACAGTTTTGGGTGTTGCTCGATTTTCGCTCAGAATTCGAGCGACAACCGAGCGACAGCAGAGCGACAGCCGAGCGACCGGCGAGCGCATAGGCGGAGATAAACCATAATTTTTTTTTTTTTTTGGGGGGGGGGGGGGCTAAAGCCCCAACTGAGCATTTTTAAATCAACCAAATTCTAAAGATATGAAGTATAATATGGTCCGAGCGAAGCGAGGGCGAACATTTTTCGGATAATATTGAAAAAATTGCAACTTTGTCCTGAAAAAGGCGTATTTTTTGCTTATTTTGTATGTTTAAAAGGTACTCTCTCAATTGGCATCAATGAAAAATCACTGAAAAACAGTCAGAATTGCACCAGTGAAAAAAATCACTGAAATTTCGGTGAATTTTCACTGATTTTCA